>CM060948.1:245816380-245956986 GCA_030765055.1 Mantis religiosa
ACACAATACCATCCAATCTATGGGTCTCAGCATGCCGCAGTAAAACCTAAATATGAATGTTTGTTACAGGAAATCAGTTACCAGTTAAAAAAAAAAAAAAAACATTACTTCCATCGATTCCAGAAACTTAAATGTGTATAGCTCGGAAAAAAGTCATTCAATTGACGTTTTTTTTTTGTTTTGTTTTTTTTTGCTTGTTCCATTTATACCCCGCCTCTAACCGCTATGGTCATATCGGCGGCCGTTCTCCTTTGGAACATACCGAAGGTGTTAACTCTTTATCTTTGGTTTTTAATCATTAGACCACGCGCACATTTACACTCTCATTCATACTTCCAGAATCTGGGTAAGATGGGGAATTAATTTGGTCGGAGAAAAATCACCACCACCACCGGGAATCGAACCCGGAACCCCTAGCACTGCAGGCAGGTGCTCTACTGACTGAGCTACGGGGCCAGCCCTGACGAAATTTACTGACATGGGGCATTTGGCTTTTAAGCACGCTTAAAAACATTCGGTCTATGTCAGGTTTGAACACGCGATCTTGGGATGAGCAGGCCAGCGTCTTATCAACAGATAACACCAGATCGACTGTATAGACTGTGAGGTCCTCTTCATTTTGAATGACTTTTGTGCAACTGGTAAACCATAAAATATAGAGAAAGATATTACATATAAGATATACAAAATCTGACTTTCAAATGGACATTTTTGTACTTGAACACTACCTACCAGACCAATAACCAGTCGGAGTCCTGCGATGTTCTTAAAACTAAAATTCAAATTTTGCAAAAAGTGATCCTTGATGAAGGTAGGGAGTAATATTTCTAACACAGCCGTAAAACCCCATATTTTTAGCTCAAATAGTTTTCATTATACGACTAAAATAAATGCTAATGTACTATAATGACGGATCGCGACGTAAACACAATTACCAGTGCTGCTGCTGCTGCTGCTGCTGCTGATTTTTCGCACTACATATTTATCACTTAAGATTCTCTCAAAGACATATCGTGGGTTTTCTGTTAGAAATTATTTTCATTATCCAGTTTTTTCTCAGGTTTCTTAATTTAAATCGCGTTATAGCAAAATGTAGTTTTAATTACAACCATTGTTGCCATTAAATTAAAACAACTTTCGAGTTAATTTTCTTTAATTTGTCAAAGGCGTCTGTAGAGGAGCAGATGCTCTGGATCAGATTGAGTACCTAGGATGGGTGATCCGCCTGATGCCTGGTATGAGAGCGAGAGAAGTAGAGGAGCGGTTGCCAGGGGAAACCGGAGAAAACCCGCCCCTGCGCCGTGCGATCGCCTAGGATCGAACCCGAGCCACCTAGGTGAGAATCAAACAGTTTAGCCTCTCACAAGTATTATAAGTTTTCTTTTTATTTAAAAAAATATATTTGACATGTTTTGGAACATATTTTATATTATGCCTAAGTGTAATGATAGAATGGAACGTTGCAAAATAGAAGTTGTATAACATACTGTTCTAAACGAAGTTTAACCAAAACAGTAGACAACAAAACAAGCGCGCCGGGGTAGCTAGGGCCCTGGTTCGATTCCCGTCTCTGCGGTCGGCCTGTATCTCTACTGTCTGCCCACCACCAGAAGGCCAGGCAGAGAAATGTGTAACGTAATCACTTTTGCTGTCGCATGATGTTAACGCTCGCCGTCTGGATAAGATAAGATGCTAAGTTCATGTAAAATACACAGTGTTGTCACATAACTCACCATGCATAATACATAACACTGCAGTTACTGAAACGAGCATTAGATCTGGCAGCAAGGGTGACTCATATGCACTCTCATACACTCATTTTGTAGTAAACAGATTCACTACTACAGCAGATAAACAGTTCAAATCCTTCTCCCCCTTTAAGTCCCGTTTGTCTTCTTGTGGTGTGTAGACAGTAACTAGTCAAGTATCCCCAATATGTTGGGAGTTCACCTCCATCAATGGACTCCGCATTCTGATTGTCTGCACCTCAGAATTGGGTCCACTCCAGGATTCCAACGACGGCGGTTTTCATTCAAGTCTGGAGATTTTAAATTGTACCATGTAATGTTTAAAATAAATTGCAGAGATATTTAATTTTTACCTTTTGTAACTATTGATAAAAGATCACACCCATATTTGAACGTCCGGATTTCCTATAAGTAGTCAAAGATTATGCTACTTCTAAAAGCAAATTTGCGAACAACATGGGTATATTTAACATATAAAATTGCATCAAGACTGCAATGAAAATAACGCTTTTGGACTTTTTCCTGTTGAGTAACGTACAGGGGTATGTTTCAGCTAACAGGAACAGTCCTGGCTGAATTAGTAGCAAGCTCACCAAACATAAACACGTAACAAAAGACCCGGCACTATGTCAATTAAGAACGATAAAGATGTGTGGCTATAGTATTTTCCTAACAAAAATTACTGGTATTGCATAAACATTGCTCTCGCGAGAGAGAGATACATATCATGTCATGCATTAACTTGGTGAAGGATGTAAGTGGGTTTTAAGCTTAAAAAGATAATTAAATTAGAAAACGCAACCACGTATTAAGTCTATGCATTTTCTAAATACATTCCCTAATGTTTGAATATGACAACGTTGGAGGACGTTAATAAAATTATATATATATATATATATATATATATATATATATATATATATATGTGTGTGTGTGCGTGTGCGTGTGCGTGTGTGTGTGTGTGTGTGTGTGTGTGTGTGTGTGTGTGTGGCTCCCTGGCCCTCCACACTGCTGAGCAATATTTACCTCCCTTTACTAAACCCCCTACACTACATGGCAGAGCGTTGCGGCGTATTGATCTTCGCTGACGAGCGCTGCATTCGCTTGTTATCTTATTTACTAGAAGAGCAAAATATGAGTTACCTGGCGTACAGTAAGAGACGAAACACAAATAAAGCACTTGGGAGCTGTGTATCGATGCGAAAGGTTAGCCAATTGTTATACACAAATGTAAATTACCATTGCAGCCGCCCGTTTAGTCGCTTGACACAAACAGATTTTAATTCCCTCTTCTTTCTCCTTGTTGCAATATTCAATCGTGTATAGATATATGATTTCTCGCGCTTACCGATGTATGACACGTTGCTGTCCAGAAGATTCTGAACAGAGTGTACTGCTTGATAAAGCGTTGAGGCGTATTGACCTTCAGAAACCAGCGCTGCGATCATCTTTATCTGCTGATAAGAAGAGTGAAATATTACTAATATGCCGTACAGGAAGGGACGAAACACAAATGAAACACTTGCGAGCTGCGTGTCTGAAATGTAAGGTTAGCCGATTATACACAACACGGGTGCATAATATAAAAAATAACCTTAATGCTTTTAAATACATTAAGTATATACCCGCGTAATTATTTATTGTAATATTTTTCAAAGAATGAAAATGAGGCTAAACAGCCCTGTCTTCTGTAATTTTCATAACAGAAAAAAAAAGAGAGAAAGTCAACTAAATTAGTTACTAAACTTTTGTTATTAAATGACTATTGCAATTATAGGAAGAACACGGCAATACAACTAATTTTCTAGTGTGATCAATCTGTACAGCGGGAATAATTTCTAAAAAGGTGATTTACTCAACTGGCAAAGGCATAATGCCAAACATAACATCAGCAATGTTCGTTACTGTCTACCCACCACAAGAAGGCAAGAGACGAATGAAGGAGATAAGGGGTTGGACTGTTTATCTGCTCTGGTAATGGATCTGTTTACTAGGAAATGAGTGTGTGAGAGTAGATATGAGTCACCCATGCTGCCAGATCTAATGTTTGTTGCAGTAACTGTAGTGATAGGTGTTATATTTGGGTAAGTTATGTGACAATACTTGCGTATTTTAAACAAATCTATCATCCTTGTCATACTCGGAATGCGACCATAAACACCGTGCGGCTGGCAAAAGTGATTACGTTACAGGTTCCTCTAGCTTGCCTTCTTGTGCTGAGCAGACAGTACTGAAAAATGTCTAATGTCACTGTCGCTATTATCGTATACAAATCACCAACCTCGAGCTTCTTGTTTCAGATTCTATTCCTTTTGCCAATAATTATAAATTCTTTTAGTCTTCTGGTTAAAAAAAAAAAAAGCCTATGTCAACAAGAGAAAGCTTTTCGTATTAAATAATTTCTGTAATTATAGAAAGTATATGGTAATATAACTAATTTTCTGAAGTGTGATCAGTCTGTACAGATAGGCCATTGCGGATGTAAACCACCTGATTTAAATACATCATAATTTTAAGCTATACAAATTGTGTATGTAATTTTAGATACTATTATTGCAATTACCAATGAAACACAATCTCATATTAGTTTAATAAATATGAATCTGAATGAAAATAAGAATAGAAGTAACGCATATTCGTAGTTTTGGTTTGCATCACATTATATAAAATAAATCTCCCCTTCCGACATAACTGCGAATGGTACGCGTTATGCCAAATATGCTATGTAAATGAAAGATAAAACAACAGTTTTACTGTCTTTGTTTCAATGTACCTGGAGGATTTAAGTGTTACAGGTACAATCCCAGACAATTCATCAGCAGTATTTATTGAGGAATCGCAAAGAATTTTCATTCCCGCATCTTTCTCCTTGTCACAATGTTTAAACACGTTATAATATGATTTCTCGCGCCTGCCGATGTATGACATGTCATCTCCAGAAGACAAGGTTGCATCCGAAGAGGGTGTAGGTACATTACACTGGACTCGCCGTGGTGCGATAACTTCACGTAAAGAATATTTTCCGATACGCGTCCACACTTTGCCATGTAATACAATTCATTTTATTTCTGCTAATCGGAATAACTTGTTTTCGAATACAAGTTCTCGGGTACTACTTTTCAGTTTTCGCTATGGTTCCTCCCCGATAAAGCATTTAAATGATGCAAAGAAAATACGATAATGATTGTTATCCAACTACTGAATGTAGCGCCTTTTTATCGTGACATGCATAATACACTTTCAATCGGTAAAATAATTCTGTCCATACTTTTTATGAAAAAATTTGTTTATACATTTGCTAGCGATCAGATTTTGAAGATGGGGTGGAACAAGTTGCTAGAATGCAAAGGTATTTTAACTGAACTTCAGCTAGTCATTAAATTGGATAACATGTGGTTTATAAAAGATTTGGAAATACAAGTAACATTTCGACAAAATTATCAAGCGTTGACATTAAATCATGAGTACAATGGGGAACATTAATATACGTAATATGGGATATGTTTGCTAGATAGATTTTTTTTATCACGTTTGGCATTACACAAACCATTTTCAACATCCTGAAAATAAGAACACTTTAACTCTAATGGTAAATTAAACATATTTTAGGTCACTGTCAATGCAAATTTAAATAACAAAGGAATGTTTTGGAAATAATAAAGTATAAAAAGAAGTATTTGACATAAATTGTGTGCTTTGACGTCACCTAAAGTGCGTGTGTCTGCGCGCCTGTCTGTCTATCTATTTCTTCCGGTTTACTAATACGTAACCTAGAGTTATTCCTCGAGTCCCATTTCAAAGTTAATCTTGATACAGTTTTTCATGATTTTTAAGCGGAAGTACTTTTTAGCAAGTCTTTGGGACTGTCCTGGACTTCGCTAAGGAGGGGATACGGCACGGAGGTCCCAACTTGATCTATTGTACCTGTCTCAAGTGGGGCATCCCGGGAGGAAAGATGAGGCGAGAGTAGACAGACGGTGGCCGTTCCAAAGAGCCACGACAGTGCAGAGGGCAGGCTTCCTACACTTTACCAGTTGGAAACTCCTCGGCAGGCCAGTAGTAGTAGTAGAATTGGGTTAAGGGCGCACAACTGCTGAGGTTATCAGCGCCCTTACAAAGCTAAAAGGTCTACACAGCTAAAGTCAACACATTAAAAGCGGGAAATCGTGTAAAACAGTGTCAATAAAAGGCTAAAAACTAAACCATAAAAGACTAAAAGCAGACGTCGGTAACTGCAGAAGGCAAATGATAAAATAAGTGGAATAAAACCGGCAGGCCAGTACAACCGTCATCCCGTCCTACTGTGGTCCGGAAACGGCCTCACCAGACCGGGTTTGGAGACCGTCCTACCGGAGGAGGAACTCTTTACCAGGAGCATATCATCCTGCCATGCACCGCCGAGAAACCCGCCGACACTTTTTACCCTGAAAGAGACCACCAGATGAGAGATGACGTGAAATGATAATGGAGATGAAATGGAGGGACAGGAAATTCGGGGAATGTAATTAACCAACCCAGCATTCGCTTGGTGACCCGAAAAAAAAAACGAAAAACCCCTGGGTAAGATAAGTCGGCCACGGTAATCGAACCCGGACCTCCCGAATGCGAACCACAGAGAAACCGCCTGAGCCATCCCGCTCGGTATGTCTTTGGAAACCAAATGATTGTGAGGTAACCAGCCATAACTAATATATCAGTATTTACAAGTAATTATATATCACGAAAGGGTCTGAGCAGAAGTACGTATGGTCGCATCGACGTTCGTAGATTTGCTGTGGAATTACGTCGCCATTTCTGTTTGGCGGTGAGTGGGGCAAGTGAGACCCACCTCCCGTCGGCAGGCAGCTGGCATAACGAGGTAGGGGCAGGCTATGCTGTTACTGCGCAGATACCGTTCGAGACTTTTCCAATACGCTCTAGAAGGTAATTCGAGAAGGATCCATCATCAGAAGCTTTTGGCTACGCCTAACTGGTATATAAAGCCGATGCGGGGCCTGGAGGACAGTAGAGTAATGAGAGTTTTAGAGTTTGTATGCGTTTCGAGCGTCAATCGATAAGTCCGGCGCCATGGTGCACTTCACGAATCAGTCGGTCATTCGAGGTGGGCAGTGTAACAAGCAGCGAAGCACTTTACAAGCAAATATGGGAATTGTGTTCAAAATCGGCGTGCAACTCCGTGTAAGAGATGAATCTCTATGTACGTCAGAGAGTCGTATATAGCAGCACAATTTGGTGCGTGCTAAAGAGATATAAGGAAGCATTAAAGAGACAAGTCGAAAATGTGTACTTGTGTAAAAGAGAAGATGATTGTAAGTTAGGATTTGGGTAACAATTTTGGTGATAAAGATGTTTGAAGTGAGTTTTGGCAACTTCTTGGTATGATGTTTTTAGTTAATGTGACCCGCTAAAATGCACAATTTCAATGAATCATTTATATTATGGTAGCAATACATATTCAACAACTTATCATGATATTAATTTATTATTAATAATTTCACAAAATTATATAATACATATTCTTTATTTAAAAAAATACTGTATTTCAAGAGTACTCCAGATGGTGGCAAACAGAGGGTCCTTTCTGTAGGATATACACATTAAATTTCCTATACCAACAGTTGTGTTGCCCATTCGTGATGCAAATTCGCTCAGGTACAAACACTTCCAATGCATGCCTCACAGGTGATGTTCTTAGAAATCTTAAGTTTAGGGTTACTCAACCATTTAAGTAGTACAGGCCACACATCTCAATTCTATTACGGTTAATTTCATCTAGAGGACTTTGGTATATTGTTTCTGGAATGGGATGACTATCATCAGTTTGGCGTACTTCATGCCCACTTCTCAATGATGTTGAGACTCAATATTTGTAGCTAACATCGCAAAGGATTGTGGTATCGTGTATGTACAGTCCGATTGTTAAAAGAAAGTACATGACAGTTGTCAAATAAGGGACGTGGAGGGTAAAAGGGGAAGGTCGTTGCTATTGTAACTTAGACAAAGGTTGCCATATTGGTTACACTGGTTCATCATCTATTTCTCAGGTCAGTTATCGCTAGTTGTGTGCGGGAAAAGGAGTTTGCTTGAGCGTTCAGTTGCCCTGTGTGCTGTTAGCCTACTTTGTTAAAACACTACTAAAATACGTCGTTGTGGAAGCAAGACTTAATGGCAGTAGGATTAGAGATAGACCAAGGATTCATGCCCCAAGACAAATATGAGTTTACGGTCGGGATGTTAACACAGCAGTGTTTCTCAAAGTGTGGTCCGCGGACCCCGAGGTTCCGCGAGGGTATGTCAGGGCGTCCGCGAGGGTGTCCCTTAGATCAAGTTATAATGTTGAATTAAAACTACAGATAACGTAGAATTGTATTTAATGAATCACTAATCTGCTGGGAAGCTACATACGTTTTACTTAACATTTTTACTCAGCTATGTCGTAACGATGTAACGCAGCTGAGAGGTGCAATCAACGTAACAGTTGGGAGCGTGCAGTGTAGCGTTATAATAGCAGCGACGGAACCGTACTAAGCGTGAGCTGTTAGCTGCGGCGCGGGTGAAGTCACCGAACCTGCGCGCGCATGTCTGAGTCAGCGCTGTCACTGGCACCGGTTCCACGTACGCACGCGCAAAAAAAACAGTCGTTCTCGCTGCGTTGAAGCCAGTGATGATAGTGTTTGATTGTCCTGACAGTTTGTAATTGTGAATCGTGAGAATTTATTCGCGTCGTTCGACATGAATCGTTGGTTACAGACTGGATCAATTAAACGTAAACCTACAATAACTGGCGATCAAGAGGCAAGTTGTAGTAGTGAGTCTACTAGTTTGACTAGTTGCTGTTCTGCCAATCTGCGTAAAGTAAAACTGCGAAAATACAGCAAAGAATATTTAACTTTCGGATTTGTTCGAGCTGGAACTGAAGATGAACAAAAACCTCAATATGTTTTGTGTTATGATGTACTGTCCAATGACGCAATGAAGCCTGCTAAGCTGTGAAGACATTTAAAGACGAAACATCTGGATTACATTGGTAAGACACCTGGTTATTTTAAAATAAAAAGTAAAGAGATGAAAATGAGTAAATCTAGAATAGCAAAATTTCTACTTGAACCAGTAGTGAAAAAGCAACACTAGCTTCCTATGAAGTAGCGCTACTCATTGCTAAAAGTGGCAAGTTATGACACTGCACAGGAATTAATACTCCCAGGAGCTAAAAAGATGTGTAGCATAATGTTTGGTGACTCAGCTGCCAAAGAACTGAATACAGTTCCACTATCAAATGATTCAGTTAAACGTAGAATTGTTGATATGTCTCAAAATGTCCTGGACGAGCTAATTATGAGGTTAAAGTCAACAACAATGTATGCTTTACAACTTGACGAAAGTATTGATTTCACTGACAAGTCTCATTTGTTACTTTTGTATGTCACGAACACGAGAAAGAGCTTGTTGAAGACCTATTGTTTTGTAGGGAAGTCTTGCATAATACTGCTGAGGATGTCTTTAAGACACTTGATGGATTTATATCAGAGCAAGCTCTTGAATGCCCGCCCCGGTAGCGTAGATGGCAGCATGTCTGCCTCACGTTCAAGAGGTCCCGAGTTCGTACCTCGGTCAGGGTGAATTATCTGGTTAAGGTTTTTGCCGAGGTTTTCCCTTATCCTGAGAGACGAATGTCGGTTAGCTCTGAGCTCCATGGACCTTGGACACATTTGAGCATCATTCCACCCATTTCATTCACCGTCCGATATGACTTAACGTTGGAGGACGTAAAAAAAAAGCTCTTGAGTGGAAAGTTTGTGTAGACGTAAGCACCAACGGAGCCACAGCGTAGTCTGGACACAACACTAGATTGAAAGCTCGATTTCAAGCTGTCAACCCTGAGATTAAGTGAACTCATTGCTCGATACATAGCGAGGCGTTAGCTGAAGAAAAAAATCGCCAGATTTGAGGGAGACATTAGTAAAACCGCCAGAGTTGAAGGAAACATTAGAAGAGTTAGTTAAAATTGTGAACTACATTAAAGCCCGTCCTCGTAACTCACGGATATTCAAGAAACTATATGAAGAAATGGGAAGCGAACATAAACAACTGTTCTAACACACATATGTTCGCTGGCTTTCTTATGGAAATGTTCTTTTGCGATTTTTTGAATTACTTGATGAAGTTAGGCTATTTTTTGAAGATAGCAAGCACGAAAAGTTTCCCCTCCGCGAACGACTGCGTGATTTTGAATGGTTGTGCAAAGTGGCATATTTAGCTAGTATCTTTTCAAACTTAAATGAACTAAACCGAAAATTGCAAGGACCAAAAACCAGATGCTTTCACGGTTCATGAGAAAACTGAAGCAATGATAAGAAAACTTCAAGTGTGGAAAGGTCGTGTAGAAAAGAAATCCTTAGGCTCCTTTCCAATTTTGGAACAATTTCTGACTTCATCTGAAGAAACTTTATCTAAAGATATTGAAGAAGTCATAGTAGAACACCTGAATGGCCCATCAAAACCTTTGAGGAAGTACTTTCCAGCACCGGCAGATGATCAGAATGAGTGGATAAAGTATCCTTTACAGAGGGGGAAAAAAAAAACATAGGCAGCCTTTCGGAAAAAGAACAGGACCAACTAATAGAGTTATTTAACAACAAAGGATGGAAAGTTGTATACCAGGAACATGAATTTGCAAAGTTTTGGTTTCTGGCGCAGAGTGAGTTTAATGAACTTGCTACCAAAGCAGTTAAGTATATTGTGCCCTTTCCAACGAACTATTTGTGCGAATAAACATTTTCAGTGTTGTACATCAAGCCATGGAAGAGAAATAGACTTGCCAATGTAGAAACTGACTTAAGATTAAAACTCACTAGCATTAAGCCCAGCTTTACTGAGTTTATTCAATAAAAAACAACAGTTCAATTGTTCACATTAATACATTCCAAGGAACAAAGTTCAAGCTCTTTCCAAAAAATTGATTTTTTAAGTAACCCAGTACTAACTTTGTTGAAAAGGTAAAATGATGGATTCAGAACATTATGAATAACTTTTTATATGTATAAAACTGGTTTCTTTACATGGAAAATAAATTCATTTTTATAACATCTTTTGCCTAATGTTATTAATCCTTGGGTAATCCAAAGAGTGTGGTATTTCAAATTTTTACTTATGTAAGGCTAAAGTTAAATAAAAACCTAGTTAGGCCAACTTGTATAAAATTTACGTCAAAGTGAAAAAAATTAATTTTAATAAATACAATTTAATATATATATATATTCTTTTATTTTAAATAAATTTTATACACAAGTTTATTTTATTTAGTGTAACTTTAATTTATTATTAATTAAATTTAAAAGTAAATATACAAGAAATTATTTAAATTCCAATTATAAAATTCAACCAAAAGTCGACTCGTTCTTATAAATTGAGTTGCCAAACTATGGGAGTCCGCGAACAAGTTGTTAGATGATGAGGGTCTCCTTGAGGCAGAAGAGTTTGAGAAATACTGGGTTACACTGTACAGCCAAGCTAGAGAATTTGTCTGTTCTCTCAGGGAGTTTTGTGGTGAACAACACGGCGCTGGGGCGGGTTTTCTCCAGGATCTCCAGTTTCCATCTCATTCCACCGATGCTCCACTTCATTTCATGTGTCATCAGTGTCACCGCCTGCGGTGCCGCATGTACTAAAAGTGAACGTCACGGAATTCTTTGTACAGGAAAAGAAGAATTTGCTCCTTCACAATGATTTGCTTATTCCTTTCAACCAACTGAAAAAAGGACTGCATGTACCATTAAAATAATGAACATCTCCAGTCACACAGCTGGGTAGTTTTCAATTAGATGCCATGAGAAGGCACATCTATGACATTACAACCAAAGGGAAGCATTCTGTCACACGAAACTTCCTTCTTTTCTTAAAGAATTAGAGATATTTGAAGGAAGCCTTAACTGTTTGAGCGAAATCCTCCATGATTTGCAACTTCAGACAAAAAGAAAAACCACACACACACACACACACAAAACTAATACTCGAAAGATCGTATATTGATGAATTAATAATAATGATGATGATGATAATGATAATGATAATGATAATGATAATAATAATAATAATAATAATAATAATAATAATAATAATAATAATAATAATAATAATAATAATAATAATAATAATAATAATAATAATAATAATAATAATAATAATAATAATAATAATAATAATAATAATAATAATAATAATAATAATAAATAATAATAATAATAATAATAATAATAATAATAATAATAATAATAATAATAATAATAATAATAATAATAATAATAATAATAATAATAATAATAATAATAATAATAATAATAATAATAATAATAATAATAATAATAATAATAATAATAATAATAATAATAATAATAATAATAATAATAATAATAATAATAATAATAATAATAATAATAATAATAATAATAATAATAATAATAATAATAATAATAATAATAATAATAATAATAATAATAATAATAATAATAATAATAATAATAATAATAATAATAATAATAATAATAATAATAATAATAATAATAATAATAATAATAATAATAATAATAATAATAATAATAATAATAATAATAATAATAATAATAATAATAATAATAATAATAATAATAATAATAATAATAATAATAATAATAATAATAATAATAATAATAATAATAATAATAATAATAATAATAATAATAATAATAATAATAATAATAATAATAATAATAATAATAATAATAATAATAATAATAATAATAATAATAATAATAATAATAATAATAATAATAATAATAATAATAACTAATAATAATAAAAACCTCACTGTGAAGACGCTACAACGTAGTGAATGTGTACTGAGAACAACTTTTTTGTTGTGTTTAAGGTAACCTATAATACAGATTAACTCTGCATGTTTTTGCTGAGGTGAGATAAACTCGAACCCTTGTTTATGTTTCAGTATTGAGAGGGTAAAGAGGGGGGATATGCGTAACTTGCTATCTGCTTCTCCACACGTAGAGAAACGATGACCTGTCCTTGGTTATAGATAGTGTATCATCGCCGTGGCACTTATGCTAAAACATGCCCTCCCCATGTAAAATCGCGCTGCTCGAACGGTTACCATGGATTTATCTTTGTTAATAGAAACCTCACAGATAACGCATTGATTATTCTTGTAAGAGTGAGAGGAGAACTGCCACTCTTCCCGGTCGTGTGCTAAGCATCAATGAATGCATCACTTCAGTCAATGGATTTCGCAGGAATCACAAATGACAGATACATATTCACTCCACGTGGAGTAATCAGTGCGTTATCTGAGTGGCATATTATACCAAAGATAGATCCATGGTAACCGTTCGAGCAGCGTGACTATACATATGTTTGAATGGAAGGGTCTTGCGGTAGGTCGAGGCACTCTTCATCTATCACGCCATTGAAAATCTAGTATAGTTATCGCCAAGCAATTCGGCACGTGAAAAATTCTTTGGAACTAGTGAACGAGCCTATACCAGTAAGGGTGGTAGATATTATCTTGGACCTCAAATCTCTCACCCTTCATTAAGCACCAGAATGGTGATGCCAGGGTGTGAAGTGGACTGGAAGCACCATAAAAGATTAAGTGACTCGCTACTTAGTTTGCTATTTGAAAACTCCAGAAGCCAATTTGTTTGGCAATACCTATAGAAGCAAAGGCAGGGTTTTCGGTGCAAATCCAGTTTGCATCTCCCTCCCCCTTCGACGTTGTTTCCGTCCATCATCTTGATACTTCTGCTCCACATTCCTTTCATCAAGTACTTCGGTACCAATGACCCAGGTAGTTTTCAGTATCCTTTTTCCTTCGTCCACTGCTTTCACATCTTCATTTGTCTGTTCATTTTACTCTCCTTTCTTCTCCGTATCCGAATTTCCCGTACTTTCAATTAGCATCCAAGGTCACATTGTACGTCACTAACGGAACGGTAATATCGATTTTACTCAAAGGTACTCTGCCACGCAGCCCTACTATTGATAGGTATACCCTGTAATGTACGTCACACTCGCACAACTTTATCTACCCATTACAGTTTAGATTTCTTTTTGGTAGAATAATCTAAACTCAAATAGCAAGCACTTGGTTACAAACAAAACGCTTAATTTGATGAGCCCTGCCTGTATTTTTTATGCAGAGTTTCTGTCTCTCCCCCTCCCTCCCTCTTATGTTGTATCAGCTGCACTACACCAAATCATAACGAAGAGGACTTCACATGTTTTAAAAGAAATTCAATAAATACCGCTAATCGTGAAAATTACCAAGGGAGGTAGCGTCTGTGGCTCGCATTCGGCAGTTCGTGGGTTCAGTTTCGGTGGCCGACCTTCCTGGCCTATGTTTTTTTTTTTCAGGGGTTACTAGGCGAATGCTGGAAGCTTCCTTACATCCCCTGAATTCTCTCTCTCTCCATTTCACCTCCATTCTCCTTTCACTCCACCCTAAAGTCGCTTGGTCCTGAAAGGTGTCTCAGGCGGTGCATGGCTGTAGTGTTTCTGTGAACCTATCTCCTCTGGGGAAGGGGATGCGGTCCCCACAGAGGGCGTGACTGGCTCTAGCTGCCGATTGTATAGGAGATTGTCTGTAAAAGTAAGGACCCTGCGCTCTACCATATCGGGGCCCTATCCCTTCCTCCTCCCCCCCCCCCAGTGGGCACAGATACAAAAGGCCACATGACCGCGTTGACGAAGTCCCCGTCCATCCATATTGCCTTGTCTTGCCTTGTCTTAATAGTGCAAATATCTTTAACATATGGTATTTTAATCAAAATAGAATGTTTTAAAAAACAAAAATAGAGGAAATTGCACATATAAAGGATAATTGGGAATGTGAAAATGATTACAAATCGTCTTGTCGCACTGCCTGAAGTTTCCTATTTTACAAACTTTTTGTTTTGATTTAGGCTGTTCAAGAACCATGTGTACCATTTTATAAAATTTTCCGGGTTTAACTGACCTCAGAGAGTTTCCTGTATTTCCTTTATTTATCATAGATAAATGGGAGGGACAATAATATTGGCTTCATTCGTTTTTATTAATTACTTTCTCTAGGTATTGCATTCCACCTAAAATATCGATAGCGAAATTTCACTGGAAAAATTGTTTTGAAATCTCCCGAAACCAAAATAAATCATTTTTATAAAAAGGTCTTTGTGTGTGCTGTTTTATTTATTTTTCAACTGGCATGCTCCATTCCTTAACAATACTACATGTTATTTATTTCATTATAAGCAGTTACAAATATTTTTTTTGGAATGTAATATATTCAGAGTGAGAGAATGTTCTAGTTGAACATTTACAATACTCTGATAATTTCTTTGTTAACTTTTCTTTTTTAGTTTCTAATATGAGAAATGGGTTATAAATAGTAGAGATTTGATTATTTGGGGATAAGACTGAGGTGTGATGTTAGGTGTACTGACCAGAAAAAAAAACTGCTTAAGCAAAAGGTCAAATGGCCATGAGTGTTGTAAGAGCATGCTTAAGGAAATTGCCTGACATCAATGTCAAATGGCTTGAAAGGATCTAATTGTATACTGTCGTAGTAGTAAACAAAATGCTATATGAGTCTGAGATATGGGGAGTAGATGAAGCATGGGCAGAGGTAGAAGTTATTAACAGATACTTCTGTAAATACATTCTAGGCCTGACGTTAGGATCACCTAATGGGGCAGCACAACTAGAGTTGGAAAGACATTCAACTTGAGACAAAATTATCTTAAAGTAATGACATAAATGTGTAGTGTATAACGCCCGCTTTTACTACACACGGCACCGCAGGCGGTGACACTGGTGATACACGAGATGAAGATGGAGCACCGGTGGAATGAGATGGCGGGGGAAACCGGAGGTCCCGGAGAAAACCCGCCCCAGCGCCGTGTTGTCCACCACAAATCGCACTTTGCGGTCGCCTGGGATCGAACCCGGGCCGCCTTGGTGAGAGCCAAGCGGTCTAACCACTGAGCCACGGCGCGGCCAGTAATGACATATTTATATAGAGTAGCCAATTTGGAGGAAAGCAATATTACTAAGGAATGTTTTCTTATGCAAATGAGAAGCAAATGGGAAGGATCTTAGTCACAAAAAGAAAGGGAATTGATGGAACATATAGCTATGAGACATTTTGGAGGAATGGGAAGTATTGTTGTAGAGGCTTCTGTAAAGAAATAAAATTAAGATTAGAAGATATTGATAGTTAAGTTATTTTTGCTAGTACAAAGGAGAAAAGTTCTTTGAGGATTTATAGGGAGTAGGAGAGGGAAAAGTACATAGATGTGTGTACAGAGGTAGTTTTTGGACGTGGCGTATGACGTAATTTTGCGCAGTAGTTTATGGCCGAGTCCACTTGTTTATTTGTAAGAAAAAGGGGTGTCAGGTTAATCATCTGTCATCTAACCCACTAGCTTGATCAGCAGTCTGCAAAGTTTGAAAGTAAAGCGTGAAAGCAAAGATCTTAACCCCACCATCGATTTGCATGACGTCACTCGCGCACATCCGAGCAAGGTCACGCACCACGTCTAAAAATAACTCTGTAATTAGCTTGAGCGAGAAGGATTCCCTTGGGCGAGGACAGGAGTTAAAAATTTGAAAGGTATTGGATAGGATAAGGATGAAGGGAAATGCCCAATGTGTGGGGAAGACGATTCAGACTGGCATGGTATACTATACTGCAAACAAAGACATGGAGAGAACAAATTTGGCAACAAAAGTGGAACAGTTTTAGAGAGGAGGAGAGGCATTATTAACCAGGAAAATGTCTGTAAAAGAAGAAAATAATGTAAGAAGTATAGGCGATTATTTGGGGAAAGTCAGAGAGCAATAGTTAAGAATGGTTAAGAATAACCAACAATTAAGGTTGGAGAAACTGGAACAAGAAATATAAGAGAGAGAGGGTCGTCAATACACGGAAAACCAAGGATTGTGTATATTGAAACCGAAATATAAGGCAAGCAGTTAGGAAAAGCACATTCAATGTGAATAAAAAAAGTTTGTTATTGTGTGTTATGAGTGTTGAGATGGCGCCACTGGGCAAGTTTGACGAATATCATCATATGGTTTGACTCTAGACTAGTTTGTATTCATGGTAACAGGTCAATAGCTTGTTTAGTTTTTGAATGACAGCATTTTAAACAAGACAAAGGTAGAGGTTTCACGAAAATGGAGTATTTGGAAAAACGAGCAGTGATTAAATACTTCCATTTATAATGGCTTAACCTAAAGAAATCAAGGAGGAAATAGACAGTACATTGAACGACTATGCACATTCATATACAATGATTAAAAGGTGAGTTGCAGAGTTTAAAATGGGAGGTATGAGCACTAGTGATGAACCTCGCTGTGGATGCCCTGTGGAAGTCACAACTCCAGAGTTCATTGAAAAAATTTATCCTTTAGTACTGGAAGACTGCAGGTTAAAGTAATTTGAGATAGCGGAGGCTGTTAACATATCAAAAGAATGTGCAGGCAATACTTTAAGTAATGTTTTGAACTTTCACAAGGTCTGTGCAAGATGGGTGCCATGTTTCTTGACACTTGATTAAAAATTGCAAAGAAAATCTATTTCTGTTAAGAATTTGGAGCTATACCGTAAAAATCCCAGTGAATTTTTGAAATGGCTTACTACCTTGGATGAAACTTGGATACATCACTACACTCCAGAAAGTAAATCACAGTCAAAACAATGGATTTCGCCAGGTGAACCAGCTTCAGAAAAGGCAGAGTCAATTTTGTCAGCTAACATGGCTATGGCGAGTGTTTTCTGGACTGCACAGCGAATTATTTTTGTTGATTTCTTGGAAAAGTGTAAAAGTATCACTGGTAACTACTATGAACACTTAATGCAACGTTTGAGTGATGGGGTGAAAAGAAACAGACCTTATTTGGCCAAGAAAAAAATCTTGTTTCTTTACAACAATGCTCCAGTCCATTGTTCAGTCATTGCAGTGGGAAAAGTGTGTGAATTAAAGTTCGACCCTATTCGCCAGATCTAGCTCACAGTGACTATCACCTGTTCCCGAACCTCAAAAAATGTCTTGGGAGGACGAAGATTTCACAGCAGTCAGGTCATTGATGCGATAAACCCTTATTTTGAGGACCATGATAAATCGCACTGCTGAAATGGTTTAATTAAATCAGAACACTGATATGACAAATGTGTCAGCCTTTTTGGAGATTATGTTGAGAAATGGAGGAAAAAGATTGTTTAGTGTTTTTTTTTTTTTTTTTTTTTGTGAGGCCCGGGACTTATCAGCCGAACCTCATATTTATGAATGTGTGTATGAAGAAAGATGAGAAATAAATATTCTATTCTAGTTTCTAATACCTCCAGTAAGATAAATCGAGTAAGTTTGGATTCGTATGCTTTAGCTACATGCTCTATATCTGTGAAGTTAACATGTTTTAAATTTTTTTTTTTTTTTTTTTTTTTTTTTTTTTTTTTTTACTATAGGCTCCTCTTTTGTTACGGGCCAAGCACATTCTTTACTTTTATTTTTCTGTTCATGTCATTTGTTTGTTGTTTTACAATTTTGCATCAGTATATTATATGATCTACTGTTTGGTCCTCTTTTTGGTATTTGCATATTGGGCTATCCAATAAAGCAACTTTGTGGCGATATGGTCTAAGCTTGCCGTGTCCTGTGATCTTTGCTGTGAGCTCTTGGCATATGGGCAGTTTTAACCTGCTTCTCACAGATGGGAAGAATTCTTTAATCATTGCTCCTTTCCCTGATGCTGACCATTGTTGCTGCTATGCGTCTAGTTCAATTTCCGTCTGGTTTACAGAACTTTTGGTGTGTGTGCAGCATAAGTCAGAAAGTAAAGCCCGCCTCGGTAGCGTTGATGGTAGCGTGTCTGCCTCACGTTCAAGAGGTCCTGAGTTCGAATCTCGGTCAGGGCGTTACCTGGATAAGGTTTTTCTGGGGGTTTCCCTTTTCTTTCAAGGCGAATGTCGGGTAACTGTAAGCTCCATGGACCCTGGACTCGTTTGAGCATCATTTCACTCCATTCATTCACCGTCCGATAGGACATAACGTTAGAGGACGTAAATTACAAAAAAAAAAAAAAAAAAAAAATCAGAAAGTAGAAGTCAATACCAAACTTGATATATAAGTTCACCGACTTCCAAGAATGCGACACTGTTTTCTCCCCTAACTACCTTTTACAAGGAACATTTTTCGAAAATTGATTTTCTCAAAAACGGTTCTAAAGATTTAGGTTAAATTACCACATGTTTAAGATATCTTCGTATTTACTCAGATGTATATTTTTCATAGTTCTGGAAACAGGCTGTAGAGCTACTCTTCATTCTGAATGAGTTTTGTATAACTCATAAACCGTATGAAGGCCGCGCCATGGCTTCGCTCAGTGGTTAGACAGCTTCGCTCTCACCAAGGCGGCCCGGGTTGGATCCCAGGTGACCGAAAAGTGAGATTTGTGGTGGACAACATGGCTCTGGGACGGCTTTTCTTCGGGTCGTCCGGTAACCCGGACAGCATTCCACCAATTGCTCCATCATCTTTCCTATCATCCTTCTCGCCCTCATATATATCATCCACTTCCCTCACTTTCACAACAGTCATTGGGCTGATCACCTATCCTGGTTCTCTATCGGATCCAAAGCTTCGGTTCCTCAGGCCCGACCTTAAAGAGACAGAGGACCAAGAATCCCCTAACACCACGATAGTGGTACAACTAGGGAAGTTACAGAAGAAGAAGAAAATAAGCCGTAAGAGATTGTCCTACTGCACAAACATGTAGATTACGTTAAGGCACGTAATTTCAGGTTGGATTTTTCTTCTTTTTTTTCTTTTTTGGACTAAGCACTTCTGGGACATTCCTTGATATTGGTTTGAATGTTCAAATATTTACACTTTTCTCAGTGTCCTTTTCTTCTCTCTCTAATCTCTTGGAGTTTGCAAAGAGAATGAAATTTCAAAGCATTCACATAACAACCACATCTTAAATATGCAATAAATCAATTTCTACAAATGTCTATCATCATTAAGTGGCATGAAGTAAATAAACGAATAAGTTTTTGTAAGAATAGTTTCTTGAAGAATAGGCAGAGAAGGCAATGTGAACGTAACACAAGCACCATTAAAACGTTACTCCTTGTTTGTTTTATGAAACAATCTACATCGTTGTACTGTGTATTTGAATTGAAGGAATATTTTCTATTATTAAGTATTATTATTAGAGCTCGGATTTTGTTTATTACATTCCTTGATAGTTAACATATGCATGTAAGTAATAAATTTATTCCACATTTAAGGAGTTTATTACGGAAGTTTTCATGGTGCATATAAATGCATATTTCAGGGGTTAGTGCATATTTAACTAATTTGTATGTACGAGGGTCGTTTGATAAGTCTGGTAAATTTCCATGAAGGGATGGAAATCTTGCGTTGCAACTTTGTGGTTGGTAAGCTTGTAGCAGAAGATTGTAGAGAAACTTTGAATGTGCTACAATATACAGTTCGTTGTTGACAACCATCTGAGTTGGTCAGTGTGATAACTGCGATTGAAAATGGGGGGGGGGGGGCAGTTTCGTGCTGTTATTAAACATTTTCATTTGAAAAACTCACTGCCGCACAAGTCAAAACTGAATTGGATGAAGTTCACGCGGACTGTGTGTGTATTTTAAAATACTGAAATATGTAATTAAACTACTCAAATACAAAAGTATGTGTAACATAATATAAGAATTCCCCTACATGTTCTTGAATTAGGTATAGTAAATTGAAGATGTATGCAAATAAGTCAAAAATTGGAACTTGCATATTCCTCCTAATTTTTTAAATTATGATCCCCAGCAATAAGCTACAAACATGTGTTTCAAATTCTGAAATAGGAAACTTCTTCTGCTGTCGCGTAATATGGCTTTGACTGACTGAATGATCATTCAACTTCACGTGGAGTAATGAGTGCATATGTAAACTTGCACAAGTCTTCTGCTATATACTCAATTTCCAAGTCTTTGGCACTGCCTTGACTTAGAATTCCGTTAATAGCACGGATTGTCTTGAATCCTGGGTTTTTCTTCAAACTGGATGAGTGCATATCCTTCACAGCAGTTCCATCCGGCCCTTGTAGACTTTCCAGAGAAGTGACCACAGAATTAACAACATCAAGGCTCTCGGAGAGTTTAGACGATGATGCCTCCAACGATTTAATGGCAATGCATAAATGGGATGAATTGTATTGAATGTAGGCAGTACCATTTTTGAGTTTCACATCACTGAATGATTCCTTGGCTGATTCAACAGAAACTGCATCTTGGGAATCAAAATGCTGGGGAACTTGTTTCACAGAATCAAAATTCTTTGCATAGTAGCCTACAGCATCAATCCAGCTTCCCCACCTCGTTAAGACTGGCTGAGGAGGGAGTGGAAGCTCAGGAAACAGTTCTTTGAATTTATCAACTCTGTTGTAAGCCTTTAAAAACACTTTCTTTGTATTCGAAATGAGTGTATCAACATTAGGAAGTTTAGAACGAACCAGTTCTGCTATGCGATGGAATTCATGGACAAGACATGTGATATGTAACATTTTCGGATATAAAACTTGCACAGCTGTGGCAGCTTTGCACATATATGGTGCTGCATCCGTCACAAGAAGAAACACATTGCTGTGTTTCACCCCATCAGGTCATAAAACTCCCATTGCATCATTAAATAATTTAGCAAAACTTTGATGATTGCATTTTGTTAACACCTCACAAGTTAACAACACAGGTTTACTCGCTTCATTATCTTTCAACATGCCCAGTATAACATTTCCAATATAGTAGGTTAAAAATAGCGGTTCCAGAACAGACCCAAATGAGCAAGATGGCGGCCATGCGCAATCGGTATGTTTAGTGGATTTAGACAGTGTTTAGGTAGGTAGTCAATCCTCTTAATTTGGTGTACCTTATAATGCTGTGTCCTGAGGTATGATCAGAGCTTGTCTCGAGCTATGATCTGAGGCTCTAGGGTTAAGGGCTGCAGGGTTTCTTAGGTAAAGTCTGTTGGTATGGGATGTTAATATCTGAAGGATTTAATGGTTAGGTCCAGAGGTATGATCTGGGAGGAGGGTCTAGTGCTAAGAGCTGCAGGTTTTTCACAGGTGATGTCTGTTGGTCTGGAGGTGAAGTCTGTTGGTCTGGATGGTTTAGAGCTGTAGGATTTAGAGACTAGGTCCTGAGGTATGATCTGGGACTCTAGGGTTAAGGGCTGCAGGGTTTCTTAGGTAAAGTCTGTTGGTCTGGAGCTTGAAAGCTGTGGGATTTAGGGGGGGCTTGGTCTCTATGTATGATCTGGGAGGAGGGTCTAGTGCTAAGAGCTGCAGGTTTTTCACAGGTAAAGACTGTTGGTCTGGGAGGTTAATAGCTATAGGACTTAGAGGTTAGGTCTCGAGGTATGATCTGAGGCTCTAGGGTTAAGAGTTGCAGGGTTTCTTAGGTAAAGTCTGTTGGTATGGGATGTTAATATCTGAAGGATTTAATGGTTAGGTCCAGAGGTATGATCTGGGACTCTATGGTTAAGAGTTGCAGGGTTTCTTAGGTAAAGTCTGTTGGTATGGGATGTTAATATCTGAAGGATTTAATGGTTAGGTCCTGAGGTATGATCTGGGACTCTATGGTTAAGAGTTGCAGGGTTTCTTAGGTAAAGACTGTTGGCCTGGGAGGTTAATAGTTATAGGACTTAGAGGTTAGGTCTTGAGGTATGATCTGGGGCTCTAGGGTTAAGGGTTGCAGGTTTTAACAGGTAGGGTTGCTGGTATGGGAGGTTAATACCTATAGGATTTAATGTGGCATGAGCTCTAGGGTTAAGGGTTGTAGGGTTCATAGCTAAATGTTGTTGGTCTAGAGGATAAAGACCATAGGGTCTTTTATCTATGTTTTATAGGCTGAGGTATGGTCTTATAATTTTGAAGTTAAGTTTGCTAGTCCAGCGATTAAAGGCGGTTAATCTTGGGGCAAGTACTACATTTATGCTTTACTATGTCATCCTATTATAAACTAACCTAACCTAATATACTCTTTCATTTCTACCTTCTTTCATCATTCTTATTATAACCTAGCTGTGTTTGGCTAGTGGCTTCCTTTGTTGCACCTGTTAACCTATTTGTTCTCTTTCCTTAAGTTCCTCTATTCTACCACTTTAACCTAACCTAATATATCCCATGGTTTTAGCTTCTTGATCATTGTTGAACCTAGTTGATTCTGGTATTAACATTCGTTCTATTCTCTTAAGCTGCCCAGTTTTTACCTCCTTAACCTATCCTAAGCATGTTTCTTTTCTCATGCTAACTACTTGTATGTATGATGCAAAGTTTTTAGGCATATCGATATTATAGCTATCTTTGTCACTGCAAGAGGTATATATGCTGATTACAGATCTTTATACAGTAAATTTAACCCTTTGTGCATCTGCTTCTCTTTTCCTAAAAATTGAGCTTCTTTTGTTGCTAGGGTTTCTTGTTTTTTGTACCTTCTCTATGCTTTCAGGAACTCTATTCTACCTTGTTATGTTATGAGGTCTTATGCTTATATCTTAGGCTTTTTGATTAAGCCTTTTGATCTGAAAGACTATGTATTTTGGCTATGTTCCTCATCTCTTATGGTCACATGGCTAGGTCTTGAGGCATGATCTTAGGGCCTGGGGTTTAAAGGATATAAGTCTCATAGCTTAAGCTCGTAGGTCTAAAGGTTAAAGACTGTAGGTTTAGTGGTTAGGTCGTATGGATTCAAGGTTAGATCTCTCGGTCTAGAGTTTAAGGCTGTAGGATCTGAAGGTTACGTATGGAGGTATGATCTGAGGGCTCTAGGGTTAAGTGTTTTAAGCTTCATAGCTAAAGGTTGCTGGTCAGGAGGTTAAAAGCTGTAGGATCTGGAGGTTAGGTATTGAGGTATGATCTCGGAACTCTAGGATTAAAAGCTATAGGCTTCATAGCTAAAAGTTTGCCAGCTAGAGATATCTTCTTTACTGTTAGAGGTATATTTGCAATGGTCTAGGCGTACAGTTTTCTTACATTTTTTTCATGCAGATTGATGTCTTCGTACTCTTGTGTCTTTTTCAAGCTTTTACCCCCTATGCATCGTCTTGTAATAAGTCGTTACGCTAAACCAATGTTCTAATGCTATTTCCATGCTTTTTCAGATGTTATGAGGTTTATGCGCGTTTCAGGGATATTTTAGACCAAGTTACGTTACTCAATTCATTTTATAACTAATTAAGAAGTTTTTCAAGGATATTTCAGATTACGAGATAGTAGTTACTTTTTAAATTTACCTATTTTAACATTAACTAAAGTGTGTTCAGTTAGCTTATGTGGTGAGGTAGACGTCCCTCGTCTTTTTTTCTCTGGACTTGGGACCAGCGTCAGAATTTGTTTTCTGAACGGTAGACTTAACGCCCTCCTCTGCTCTTATTATTCAGCTGTTTTCATGCTTAGATATTTTAATGCTACGTTCTAGTGTTTATTTCTCGGAATGAAAAATTGTTTTTTTTCTGCTCTAGGGTTCCTTCTTTCATTCGCTGTTCAAAATATGACAATGTCCATGGGCATATGTGGATACTCCATCATCTGCAATTACTCTCTTGTCATCATGTGGAGATAGGGATATTTTGTTCACTTCCACTGACGCAACATTATGTTGATGGGACATAATTAGGTTCATTGGCGTTCTTATGATTTCTCTGCTTTTAAGACAGTCCACATAGCTCTCAAAGGTGATGTACTGTTTAATGGCACTATGTTTTATGCCTTTTATCTTCTTGATTATGCCTCCATCGATGTCGAGTGCATACATCTTCGGTCTCAGTCCAACAAAACGACGAATGATTTTTCCATTGGCTTCATCTTTAAATTTTCCCAACACTTTCTTGTTTTTTGTAGAATGACATATGTGCTCGTTAGGATAATCAGCAGTATCCAGATGTTCCAGAAAACGTAACTTATCCTGGTATATGTCTCCGGTAGTCACACGATGGATGAAAGAGTCAGTATCCATGTACATGAGCTTCAGATTTTCAAGCCCGTAATACGGCATTAGCACATCATAATGATACCAATACATCAAGGTCTTCGAGATATCCAGCACACACATCCCAATGTATATAGGCTTGTTGAAGACTATCTCCCGGGACGCCATGTGTATTGCAGCCAGATTAGGTCCATATATAGTTCTATCAATAAATGTAGGCTTAGCAACCAGTTTTTCCAATGTCTTCCAATCGGCGACAAGTCGTATATTCAGTCGGTTTCTGATGTTTTCCATAGTTTTACCAAACATGGCATTGTTAAAAAGTTTGTAAAGATCCTTCTCGAAATCATTTCTCGATCCTTGTCGTAGTCGGTTATTGAATTCCACATAAGGCTTTAACCAACATGACTGTTGAAATTGTAGCACCCGATGGATTTTAGTCAGTTGTAACCCATGACTAAGGGCCTGCTTCAAGGTCATGTAATGCACCACATACCTAGTTCGTGATCCAAGGTGAGGAATTAGTTTCCTTGTAGAAGAACCCGGGGGCTTGATACACTCAGGTAGGAACGGTAAATCATTGTGTAGGTCATGGAGTTCTGTAGGATATTGAAGGTCCACTTCTAAGATGTATCCGAGAGGGTCATCTTCTCGTAGTATATCTAGGTTGATATCTTCAGGAGAAACCCACTTAAAACCCCCGTAAGCAAGGGGCTTCCCCATAGCCCACGCGTACTGATTATTCGAATCCTCGTACGTAATATATTGAGAGGGTTTACTTGAGTCATACTCCTTCATGTAGTGATTGTTCGCTTCTGCATACCGATGAGAAACTTGGCATAATCCTCCTCTTATACCTGCTTCAACCATGAGTAGCTGGTCATAATCCTGTAGTAATTCCAGTTCAATTCGTGTGTACAACAGCATTGCATCCCACGTAAGTCCGGGTGATGTATAATAATGTGCGGGATCAACTTTATGGGTTTTCAGGGTCTGCTCTCTGAATGTTTCAAACACATCTGCTAGTAGAAGGACATCTGAAGTTAAGTAGAGGTCACTGTACTCGCCTAGTGTTCTGATGTTGAAGTGACTCCATACGGTTTTTGCATGCTGATACTCTGCATCACTAATTTCTTCTCTGTTTAACTTACTGTAGAATGCTTCTCTCGGAGGAAGTTCTGTCTCACTCAAAACATCCCATGATGTAACGTAATCATAGGGAAACACACCTTTACGCATCATCAAATCGATCTTCTCTGCTCCAAAGTACTTCTGAGTTTCAGGATATGATGTTAGATTTTTTGCTAGTTTATCCAAGCTGGTACTAAGGAAGCGATAGGTATCCACAAAACGAAGTTTAATGTCACCAACATACTTGGAAAATGATATATAACTTTCCTCAGAGCTAGGAATAACTTCTACTCTATCGCTAGTACAGCCTAACTCCTTAACAATGAAATGGGAGTCATATCCACTCAGGTTATGTATGAAGACAGGAATATAATTAGGCGTTTTACAGGCTAGATTACACTGATTATGTAGACTTCCTCGATATTCACCACTTATATGATCATGATCTCGTACTTTCCAGTTATCGACGGTAAATTCTTTACCACATAAGTAGCATTCTGTAGAAGATTCGAATGATTTTTGTTGCTTATCTGTCAGAGTTAATGGAGCACCAGTTTTGTATACAGCATTAATTTTCATTGCGAGAGAACTTACATACTCCATAAACTTCGGTGCAGCATTATATCCCCGATATACATAGGGTTCAGTAGGAAGACCAGTCTGTAAACCTTCAATTGTAGCTGAGGATTTGACATAAACACAGAAACTCATAGGAATATGCTTCTGATATGGAACTGTATAAGACGTTTCGGGATTAGAAGAACACCCGTGGTAAGGGGTAAGAATGCTTTCAAAGTCAGCGTATATGACATAAGGTAATTTCAACATCCTTTCATGATTCTTGAATCTAACAATAGATTTCTCCTTAGTTGGCATAACAATCTTAGCAACTCCGTGTTGGCCACATATTTTTCTATGCTCATTTAACCTCTCAACTCCTCCATTTCGATACTCAAAGTGCGTAAAACAGCGTTTGCAGATACAGAGTTTTCCCTCACATTTGGTTTTTTGTTGATGAATAAGTCTCTCGAAATTCTTTATATAAACGTAATGATGACGTCCAGCTGAATTGCTTAACAGAAGCAGATCGCGATGATCGGACAGTTCTTCATTGACAACTTTCATAGGAAACACTTGATTTTTCTCATCCAGTCCGAAAACATTTATAGAGATGTTATTTTTTCGTTCAAATTTTGGGATATCAGTCAGGCTCGTAGGAAACGAGAGGCAGGAAAAGTCATATCTCTCTTGAAGATCCTTATACTTGCTAACACGATGAGGATTCTTCTGAATGAACTTTGCGAGAACAGCATACATAAAACACTTTTCATCTTCATAATTCTGTGGATTTATGCAGGCTCCTTTAGCTCCAATAGAGGTCGGTAGAGGGATGTAACTGGTCCCCCTCAGTTCATTATTCTTGTTGATTCTAACACGCACACCATCAACAGCTAATAAAGCCCAGCTGCTTCCTTTAAGTTGACTTTCCTCCATTTCAGTACAAAGTTTCTTGAATTTACTTTCCAATATGGCGTCCAAGTCACTTTCTAAAAATATTGCTTGATTTGGCGTTTTAAAGGCTTTATCAGTAGTGTCACCAACGGCATTCACAAACCGACATTCAGCCATGAGGTTAATTTTCACACTTTTATGCATCCTCAGTTGCTTCTGAACGGCTTGAATTATCCGCTGTTTTGATTCCTGGAGATATGTATTCAGGTCTTGGCATGTAGAGCACTGGATGAAATATGATTTCAGTCGATCCTGGAAAGCTGTTTCATATTCTACGACATCGTCTTCATCAGGAACCATTAACAGCAATTTATGTTTGGTAGGCTCGATCTTGAGTTTCTTAGCAGTAGTTATTCTCTCGCATCGTTCTTGGTGAGTATCTCTGCGATTCTCAGTATCATAAACGTTACCACAATGTTTACATTCGTAAAACCGGCCACATACCAGCTCATGTCTCTTTTTATTGTAGCTTTTCAGGAAACTCTTTGCACATATGCTACACCTATTTTCAGGTATAGTGTCTAACAGAGCTTCCATCGCTATAGTTTTTTGTTGTGTGCAGGCTAATTCTCAGGAATATGCTGCCAAGTAAGTGTCTTGATACACTTCTCACTTCTCTTCTTCACCTTGATAAGTTATCAGCGCTACTGATGATGAATTTCGCTGTAGAAGCTGATCCGCTATGCTATAAACACACTAGCGTAATTACAATCTAAGATCGATAAAGCTCTCTTTATACACTTAGCACAGACCTAATAGAAAACTTCATCATCCCCTTCACCAACGGGATTCGAAGGTGGCGCTCCTATCGGAGAAAACCTAAAAGAAAACTATTATCTTGCTACCACAGGGGTTCGAAGATGCTTCTACTATTGGAGAAAACCTAAAAGAAAACTCTATTAATTTCCCAGTTTTCGATTATTCTTTAACTACTTTACAATTCACAAGAGAGAAAAATTTTGACAAATTAAAATTGAAAAAGGAAATAAATAGCTAGATTTGAAGATAAAATTTAGACAATTCAAACGAGTATAAACACGACTAAGCTCCGCCTTTTAGTTTTAAAGTTACATTAGGAGCTCCCATTGCCACCCGTAGACACCTCTACGTCATCTTCAACCACGTGTTATTGATTATTTTCACACATATCTTAACATAACAGTTATATTTTTCCCAAGTTCATCTATTACACCGTTTAACTGATCCACGGGCACCCTTAGAATCCTTCACTTCATCCTCAAACACACCTTCTTGAACCCTTTTGATATATTTTAACCTATTTATGTTTGTTGCTACGGGCATCCGTTCTCTTTTCTTAAGTTAAATTATTACGACCATCTTGTTATGTTTAAGTCTCATGCTTATATATTAAACTTTGTGATTAAGTATTTTGATTTGAAAGTCTATGTAAATCGGTTAAGGTAAACATCTCTTCTCAACATGAGACAAGTCATGATGTATGATCTTATGGGGTGAGCTTGCCAACACGTCTAAAAGCATTTATATTCAAAGGTATTTAAATTATCCCACCGAGATTTGAACCCTGATCCTAAGACGTAAATTACCATTTCAACAACAATTCAGACCTAAAGTATATATGTATACGCTATTTCATTGCGCTAACGTTATTAGTTCAAGAGTTATTTAAGATTCAAGTTATTGCGACAGAAGCGGTTATCGAACCACGGGTCTGTAGGATACGGAATCATAAATCATTCACAGCATATGTTGAATGAAAAAAACCTGCGCTTTCCCCTGTTGTTCTATGTGCAATAGATCAGAAATAGAACACAATTACATAATTCAGTGGACGATGGGAACTGAACCAGGGACCCTTGAGCTACACGTTGTCAGCATATGATTAACTATGAGAAGCATAACCATATAAAGGTTATTTCACTTCTCTAGACCCAGCGGTTTCAGAGATATTTAAATTAAACGATTCAGGACTCGAACTAAGGACTACAGGTATACAGTATATACCCTGCGGACCCCGCTAACCATATGTAAGTAATAAAGTTTATCCGAAGTCGCTATCATAATTAATTTAGGAGTTACTCAGATTTACCGATTCAGGACTCGAACCGAGGACAACCAGTATATGAGAGAACGTCTGTAGATGCTCCTTAACGATATAAAAGTAATAAAGTTTATCCGAGCTCGCTATCGTTACTAGTTTCGGAGTTATTCGAATAATAAATGTACTGATTTGCACGGGATTCGATTAGGCAACCATTGATAAAACTATCAGTCAGACAGGCAGTAAGGACACGGACACCCCTGCGCGGTAGAAAGGCAGCATGCATCGTCTTTCCACCCCTGGCCGGCATCCCATTAGTTTGCGAACACTATTTATTTATCACATGCAGGTGTGCCTGCGTCTTGGGACAAGGGCTTGACAGGTCATTAATCAAGGAGTAGATATAAAAGGCTTTTTCCAGATCACTTTGCATAAATTTGCATAAATGGAGGGGAGGGTGTGAGGACCACCCAAGATGTTGCAGGTGGTATGGAACGGGAAGGGGAGGGGGTGTGAGGACCACCCAAGATGTTGCAGGTGGTATGGAACGGGAAGGGGAGGGGGTGTGAGGACCACCCAAGATGTTGCAGGTGGTATGGAAAAAAGCCTTTTATATCTACTCCTTGATTAATGACCTGTCAAGCCCTTGTCCCAAGACGCAGGCACACCTGCATGTGATAAATAAATAGTGTTCGCAAACTAATGGGATGCCGGCCAGGGGTGGAAAGACGATGCATGCTGCCTTTCTACCGCGCAGGGGTGTCCGTGTCCTTACTGCCTGTCTGACTGATAGTTTTATCAATGGTTGCCTAATCGAATCCCGTGCAAATCAGTACATTTATTATTCGAATAACTCCGAAACTAGTAACGATAGCGAGCTCGGATAAACTTTATTACTTTTATATCGTTAAGGAGCATCTACAGACGTTCTCTCATATACTGGTTGTCCTCGGTTCGAGTCCTGAATCGGTAAATCTGAGTAACTCCTAAATTAATTATGATAGCGACTTCGGATAAACTTTATTACTTACATATGGTTAGCGGGGTCCGCAGGGTATATACTGTATACCTGTAGTCCTTAGTTCGAGTCCTGAATCGTTTAATTTAAATATCTCTGAAACCGCTGGGTCTAGAGAAGTGAAATAACCTTTATATGGTTATGCTTCTCATAGTTAATCATATGCTGACAACGTGTAGCTCAAGGGTCCCTGGTTCAGTTCCCATCGTCCACTGAATTATGTAATTGTGTTCTATTTCTGATCTATTGCACATAGAACAACAGGGGAAAGCGCAGGTTTTTTTCATTCAACATATGCTGTGAATGATTTATGATTCCGTATCCTACAGACCCGTGGTTCGATAACCGCTTCTGTCGCAATAACTTGAATCTTAAATAACTCTTGAACTAATAACGTTAGCGCAATGAAATAGCGTATACATATATACTTTAGGTCTGAATTGTTGTTGAAATGGTAATTTACGTCTTAGGATCAGGGTTCAAATCTCGGTGGGATAATTTAAATACCTTTGAATATAAATGCTTTTAGACGTGTTGGCAAGCTCACCCCATAAGATCATACATCATGACTTGTCTCATGTTGAGAAGAGATGTTTACCTTAACCGATTTACATAGACTTTCAAATCAAAATACTTAATCACAAAGTTTAATATATAAGCATGAGACTTAAACATAACAAGATGGTCGTAATAATTTAACTTAAGAAAAGAGAACGGATGCCCGTAGCAACAAACATAAATAGGTTAAAATATATCAAAAGGGTTCAAGAAGGTGTGTTTGAGGATGAAGTGAAGGATTCTAAGGGTGCCCGTGGATCAGTTAAACGGTGTAATAGATGAACTTGGGAAAAATATAACTGTTATGTTAAGATATGTGTGAAAATAATCAATAACACGTGGTTGAAGATGACGTAGAGGTGTCTACGGGTGGCAATGGGAGCTCCTAATGTAACTTTAAAACTAAAAGGCGGAGCTTAGTCGTGTTTATACTCGTTTGAATTGTCTAAATTTTATCTTCAAATCTAGCTATTTATTTCCTTTTTCAATTTTAATTTGTCAAAATTTTTCTCTCTTGTGAATTGTAAAGTAGTTAAAGAATAATCGAAAACTGGGAAATTAATAGAGTTTTCTTTTAGGTTTTCTCCAATAGTAGAAGCATCTTCGAACCCCTGTGGTAGCAAGATAATAGTTTTCTTTTAGGTTTTCTCCGATAGGAGCGCCACCTTCGAATCCCGTTGGTGAAGGGGATGATGAAGTTTTCTATTAGGTCTGTGCTAAGTGTATAAAGAGAGCTTTATCGATCTTAGATTGTAATTACGCTAGTGTGTTTATAGCATAGCGGATCAGCTTCTACAGCGAAATTCATCATCAGTAGCGCTGATAACTTATCAAGGTGAAGAAGAGAAGTGAGAAGTGTATCAAGACACTTACTTGGCAGCATATTCCTGAGAATTAGCCTGCACACAACAAAAAACTATAGCGATGGAAGCTCTGTTAGACACTATACCTGAAAATAGGTGTAGCATATGTGCAAAGAGTTTCCTGAAAAGCTACAATAAAAAGAGACATGAGCTGGTATGTGGCCGGTTTTACGAATGTAAACATTGTGGTAACGTTTATGATACTGAGAATCGCAGAGATACTCACCAAGAACGATGCGAGAGAATAACTACTGCTAAGAAACTCAAGATCGAGCCTACCAAACATAAATTGCTGTTAATGGTTCCTGATGAAGACGATGTCGTAGAATATGAAACAGCTTTCCAGGATCGACTGAAATCATATTTCATCCAGTGCTCTACATGCCAAGACCTGAATACATATCTCCAGGAATCAAAACAGCGGATAATTCAAGCCGTTCAGAAGCAACTGAGGATGCATAAAAGTGTGAAAATTAACCTCATGGCTGAATGTCGGTTTGTGAATGCCGTTGGTGACACTACTGATAAAGCCTTTAAAACGCCAAATCAAGCAATATTTTTAGAAAGTGACTTGGACGCCATATTGGAAAGTAAATTCAAGAAACTTTGTACTGAAATGGAGGAAAGTCAACTTAAAGGAAGCAGCTGGGCTTTATTAGCTGTTGATGGTGTGCGTGTTAGAATCAACAAGAATAATGAACTGAGGGGGACCAGTTACATCCCTCTACCGACCTCTATTGGAGCTAAAGGAGCCTGCATAAATCCACAGAATTATGAAGATGAAAAGTGTTTTATGTATGCTGTTCTCGCAAAGTTCATTCAGAAGAATCCTCATCGTGTTAGCAAGTATAAGGATCTTCAAGAGAGATATGACTTTTCCTGCCTCTCGTTTCCTACGAGCCTGACTGATATCCCAAAATTTGAACGAAAAAATAACATCTCTATAAATGTTTTCGGACTGGATGAGAAAAATCAAGTGTTTCCTATGAAAGTTGTCAATGAAGAACTGTCCGATCATCGCGATCTGCTTCTGTTAAGCAATTCAGCTGGACGTCATCATTACGTTTATATAAAGAATTTCGAGAGACTTATTCATCAACAAAAAACCAAATGTGAGGGAAAACTCTGTATCTGCAAACGCTGTTTTACGCACTTTGAGTATCGAAATGGAGGAGTTGAGAGGTTAAATGAGCATAGAAAAATATGTGGCCAACACGGAGTTGCTAAGATTGTTATGCCAACTAAGGAGAAATCTATTGTTAGATTCAAGAATCATGAAAGGATGTTGAAATTACCTTATGTCATATACGCTGACTTTGAAAGCATTCTTACCCCTTACCACGGGTGTTCTTCTAATCCCGAAACGTCTTATACAGTTCCATATCAGAAGCATATTCCTATGAGTTTCTGTGTTTATGTCAAATCCTCAGCTACAATTGAAGGTTTACAGACTGGTCTTCCTACTGAACCCTATGTATATCGGGGATATAATGCTGCACCGAAGTTTATGGAGTATGTAAGTTCTCTCGCAATGAAAATTAATGCTGTATACAAAACTGGTGCTCCATTAACTCTGACAGATAAGCAACAAAAATCATTCGAATCTTCTACAGAATGCTACTTATGTGGTAAAGAATTTACCGTCGATAACTGGAAAGTACGAGATCATGATCATATAAGTGGTGAATATCGAGGAAGTCTACATAATCAGTGTAATCTAGCCTGTAAAACGCCTAATTATATTCCTGTCTTCATACATAACCTGAGTGGATATGACTCCCATTTCATTGTTAAGGAGTTAGGCTGTACTAGCGATAGAGTAGAAGTTATTCCTAGCTCTGAGGAAAGTTATATATCATTTTCCAAGTATGTTGGTGACATTAAACTTCGTTTTGTGGATACCTATCGCTTCCTTAGTACCAGCTTGGATAAACTAGCAAAAAATCTAACATCATATCCTGAAACTCAGAAGTACTTTGGAGCAGAGAAGATCGATTTGATGATGCGTAAAGGTGTGTTTCCCTATGATTACGTTACATCATGGGATGTTTTGAGTGAGACAGAACTTCCTCCGAGAGAAGCATTCTACAGTAAGTTAAACAGAGAAGAAATTAGTGATGCAGAGTATCAGCATGCAAAAACCGTATGGAGTCACTTCAACATCAGAACACTAGGCGAGTACAGTGACCTCTACTTAACTTCAGATGTCCTTCTACTAGCAGATGTGTTTGAAACATTCAGAGAGCAGACCCTGAAAACCCATAAAGTTGATCCCGCACATTATTATACATCACCCGGACTTACGTGGGATGCAATGCTGTTGTACACACGAATTGAACTGGAATTACTACAGGATTATGACCAGCTACTCATGGTTGAAGCAGGTATAAGAGGAGGATTATGCCAAGTTTCTCATCGGTATGCAGAAGCGAACAATCACTACATGAAGGAGTATGACTCAAGTAAACCCTCTCAATATATTACGTACGAGGATTCGAATAATCAGTACGCGTGGGCTATGGGGAAGCCCCTTGCTTACGGGGGTTTTAAGTGGGTTTCTCCTGAAGATATCAACCTAGATATACTACGAGAAGATGACCCTCTCGGATACATCTTAGAAGTGGACCTTCAATATCCTACAGAACTCCATGACCTACACAATGATTTACCGTTCCTACCTGAGTGTATCAAGCCCCCGGGTTCTTCTACAAGGAAACTAATTCCTCACCTTGGATCACGAACTAGGTATGTGGTGCATTACATGACCTTGAAGCAGGCCCTTAGTCATGGGTTACAACTGACTAAAATCCATCGGGTGCTACAATTTCAACAGTCATGTTGGTTAAAGCCTTATGTGGAATTCAATAACCGACTACGACAAGGATCGAGAAATGATTTCGAGAAGGATCTTTACAAACTTTTTAACAATGCCATGTTTGGTAAAACTATGGAAAACATCAGAAACCGACTGAATATACGACTTGTCGCCGATTGGAAGACATTGGAAAAACTGGTTGCTAAGCCTACATTTATTGATAGAACTATATATGGACCTAATCTGGCTGCAATACACATGGCGTCCCGGGAGATAGTCTTCAACAAGCCTATATACATTGGGATGTGTGTGCTGGATATCTCGAAGACCTTGATGTATTGGTATCATTATGATGTGCTAATGCCGTATTACGGGCTTGAAAATCTGAAGCTCATGTACATGGATACTGACTCTTTCATCCATCGTGTGACTACCGGAGACATATACCAGGATAAGTTACGTTTTCTGGAACATCTGGATACTGCTGATTATCCTAACGAGCACATATGTCATTCTACAAAAAACAAGAAAGTGTTGGGAAAATTTAAAGATGAAGCCAATGGAAAAATCATTCGTCGTTTTGTTGGACTGAGACCGAAGATGTATGCACTCGACATCGATGGAGGCATAATCAAGAAGATAAAAGGCATAAAACATAGTGCCATTAAACAGTACATCACCTTTGAGAGCTATGTGGACTGTCTTAAAAGCAGAGAAATCATAAGAACGCCAATGAACCTAATTATGTCCCATCAACATAATGTTGCGTCAGTGGAAGTGAACAAAATATCCCTATCTCCACATGATGACAAGAGAGTAATTGCAGATGATGGAGTATCCACATATGCCCATGGACATTGTCATATTTTGAACAGCGAATGAAAGAAGGAACCCTAGAGCAGAAAAAAAACAATTTTTCATTCCGAGAAATAAACACTAGAACGTAGCATTAAAATATCTAAGCATGAAAACAGCTGAATAATAAGAGCAGAGGAGGGCGTTAAGTCTACCGTTCAGAAAACAAATTCTGACGCTGGTCCCAAGTCCAGAGAAAAAAAGACGAGGGACGTCTACCTCACCACATAAGCTAACTGAACACACTTTAGTTAATGTTAAAATAGGTAAATTTAAAAAGTAACTACTATCTCGTAATCTGAAATATCCTTGAAAAACTTCTTAATTAGTTATAAAATGAATTGAGTAACGTAACTTGGTCTAAAATATCCCTGAAACGCGCATAAACCTCATAACATCTGAAAAAGCATGGAAATAGCATTAGAACATTGGTTTAGCGTAACGACTTATTACAAGACGATGCATAGGGGGTAAAAGCTTGAAAAAGACACAAGAGTACGAAGACATCAATCTGCATGAAAAAAATGTAAGAAAACTGTACGCCTAGACCATTGCAAATATACCTCTAACAGTAAAGAAGATATCTCTAGCTGGCAAACTTTTAGCTATGAAGCCTATAGCTTTTAATCCTAGAGTTCCGAGATCATACCTCAATACCTAACCTCCAGATCCTACAGCTTTTAACCTCCTGACCAGCAACCTTTAGCTATGAAGCTTAAAACACTTAACCCTAGAGCCCTCAGATCATACCTCCATACGTAACCTTCAGATCCTACAGCCTTAAACTCTAGACCGAGAGATCTAACCTTGAATCCATACGACCTAACCACTAAACCTACAGTCTTTAACCTTTAGACCTACGAGCTTAAGCTATGAGACTTATATCCTTTAAACCCCAGGCCCTAAGATCATGCCTCAAGACCTAGCCATGTGACCATAAGAGATGAGGAACATAGCCAAAATACATAGTCTTTCAGATCAAAAGGCTTAATCAAAAAGCCTAAGATATAAGCATAAGACCTCATAACATAACAAGGTAGAATAGAGTTCCTGAAAGCATAGAGAAGGTACAAAAAACAAGAAACCCTAGCAACAAAAGAAGCTCAATTTTTAGGAAAAGAGAAGCAGATGCACAAAGGGTTAAATTTACTGTATAAAGATCTGTAATCAGCATATATACCTCTTGCAGTGACAAAGATAGCTATAATATCGATATGCCTAAAAACTTTGCATCATACATACAAGTAGTTAGCATGAGAAAAGAAACATGCTTAGGATAGGTTAAGGAGGTAAAAACTGGGCAGCTTAAGAGAATAGAACGAATGTTAATACCAGAATCAACTAGGTTCAACAATGATCAAGAAGCTAAAACCATGGGATATATTAGGTTAGGTTAAAGTGGTAGAATAGAGGAACTTAAGGAAAGAGAACAAATAGGTTAACAGGTGCAACAAAGGAAGCCACTAGCCAAACACAGCTAGGTTATAATAAGAATGATGAAAGAAGGTAGAAATGAAAGAGTATATTAGGTTAGGTTAGTTTATAATAGGATGACATAGTAAAGCATAAATGTAGTACTTGCCCCAAGATTAACCGCCTTTAATCGCTGGACTAGCAAACTTAACTTCAAAATTATAAGACCATACCTCAGCCTATAAAACATAGATAAAAGACCCTATGGTCTTTATCCTCTAGACCAACAACATTTAGCTATGAACCCTACAGCCCTTAACCCTAGAGCTCATGCCACATTAAATCCTATAGGTATTAACCTCCCATACCAGCAACCCTACCTGTTAAAACCTGCAACCCTTAACCCTAGAGCCCCAGATCATACCTCAAGACCTAACCTCTAAGTCCTATAACTATTAACCTCCCAGGCCAACAGTCTTTACCTAAGAAACCCTGCAACTCTTAACCATAGAGTCCCAGATCATACCTCAGGACCTAACCATTAAATCCTTCAGATATTAACATCCCATACCAACAGACTTTACCTAAGAAACCCTGCAACTCTTAACCATAGAGTCCCAGATCATACCTCTGGACCTAACCATTAAATCCTTCAGATATTAACATCCCATACCAACAGACTTTACCTAAGAAACCCTGCAACTCTTAACCCTAGAGCCTCAGATCATACCTCGAGACCTAACCTCTAAGTCCTATAGCTATTAACCTCCCAGACCAACAGTCTTTACCTGTGAAAAACCTGCAGCTCTTAGCACTAGACCCTCCTCCCAGATCATACATAGAGACCAAGCCCCCCCTAAATCCCACAGCTTTCAAGCTCCAGACCAACAGACTTTACCTAAGAAACCCTGCAGCCCTTAACCCTAGAGTCCCAGATCATACCTCAGGACCTAGTCTCTAAATCCTACAGCTCTAAACCATCCAGACCAACAGACTTCACCTCCAGACCAACAGACATCACCTGTGAAAAACCTGCAGCTCTTAGCACTAGACCCTCCTCCCAGATCATACCTCTGGACCTAACCATTAAATCCTTCAGATATTAACATCCCATACCAACAGACTTTACCTAAGAAACCCTGCAGCCCTTAACCCTAGAGCCTCAGATCATAGCTCGAGACAAGCTCTGATCATACCTCAGGACACAGCATTATAAGGTACACCAAATTAAGAGGATTGACTACCTACCTAAACACTGTCTAAATCCACTAAACATACCGATTGCGCATGGCCGCCATCTTGCTCATTTGGGTCTGTTCTGGAACCGCTATTTTTAACCTACTCAATATATATATATATATATATTCCCTGTACATCAGTTATCTTGTCAATTGAGACCCAAATGGGATCATCAACACCAATTTCCAAACGAATAGAGTTTATTGTTTGCGTATATAGGTCAGGAACATAGCTCTTTCTAATTGTAGATTCATCTGACACAGTTTCATGTGTGTATTTCTTAAGAAATTCACGTAGTACTGGACCTTTTAATTTTCAGATAGGGATATCAGCACAAACCATAGGACCGCAAAGATCACTTGCAAACTCAGATTTTTGAGATCTTGGACTTTTCTGAGATTGACGTTCAGTGAGTAACAACTGCTTTTGAGATGTGGTCTTCGAAGTACGGGCCTGATGACGTGACATGGATAAATGTTGGAACACTTGAAAACGTCGAGAACAGGGAACATTCTTCTCGCAGACTAGGCAAAAAAGGAACTTTCCGTCTGTTGAAAAATTGTTAAATTCCTCTGTGTAATGCTTTAACTTTACACAGAGTGAGGTTTCCTCCTTCGGCATCTTTTACTACAATGAAAAGCTCAATCTACATACGCCGGCCAACTGCAGCTGACTATTTTCTCGTGTGATGGCTGGACTTGGACACGCAGTGGTAAGGTGCGCATCACGTGAACGACGGACACGCAGTGGCAAGGTGCCAATCACCAGACAGACCGACCGTCTACTGCTAGCCATACACTTATACACACGCATATTAAAACGAATAAAATTGCAACAAAGCTTATAAATAACAATAAATATGTAAAACATATGTATTGAAAAGTAAAATATATGAGAATATGTACTTAAGGGCAAAATATGTAAATATATGTACTTTCATGTATTTACAAAACTATCCGGGCCCTAGTAATCAGTAGGAAAGGGAATATTACAATGCCGAAGTAGAAGAGCAGTGAAACTCATTTGGTTTGACGTTAATTAAATGATGGATTGATAGAAATCGTATTCTTAACAAACGATGGAAATAAAATATTGTGCAAGTGTGTTGAAACATACGTTTTATTTTTTTTCAGAATATTTTAAAACTCAATACGATTTTCAAGTTAGTAATTGTTGGTTTTATTTAACTAAAATAAACCCTATTATTTTTATACAATTGCTATAGGTGCCATGCAACAAAAATTATAGATTACGCTACATCTACAGACAGCTGCTGATGGAAATATAAAAATATTTTAATGACAGAAGAAAATCATTTCATCCAAAAACGTTGAAAAATATTGCTTATTGCAATAAACACGATTAATACTAAAATAGACTGAAAGAGAGACTAATGAATGTTAATTAATTAGTGGGTGTGTTTAAGAGTTTACTATTTATTTCAAGACTAATAAATGTTAGAAAGGTGAAATAATGTACCTTATTTTAAGTGCATATTATAAAGAGTTTAGAGCATATTTAGCAGATTTTTAGTGCACAGATACATACATACAGATACTCAAAAAAATATTCGTCTAATCATAGCACATAGAATATAACAAGCACAATCAGAAAATAAAGATAAGAAATTAACAATAACTATTTCCTAATATCGGTTGATATCTAGATTTAAAAATAAAACACATTTTGGGTTCATATACCTATTGCTTATTTAGTGAGCAGCTCTACGTTATTTAAAATCATGTCCCGTTTGATGTCAAACAAGTATTCGTCTAGTAAACAAGATCCCAAGTATGGCGCCTCGCTGACACACACCCCCTTCTCTTTTCTTATGCAGTTGTGTTTCATTCACTGTCATTGACAGTTATATCTCTGTTTTCAAAGCCGTTGATTGGTACTTAAGTAATATGGGTCGAAAACGTCGTGAAACTACAAATGAAGAGAGAGAAAATTGCATCAAGTTATTTAAAAAGGAAAATATTTTCAAGCAATTGGAGAAACCATTAGAAGACCTACCAATACAGTGAAAACTATAAGTATACGAGGTTTGTTCAGAACAAAACTTACGAAAATCATTCAAGAAATGGTTGTTCTGCAGTCTATACGATATGGAGAAACGACAGTTACTTAGAAAAGTCAAGAAAAATCCTAAACTAAATGCACTAAAACTTGCTATTGCAGTTCAAACAAACTATAAGAAACGTGCTATATGAACCTGAGTATGGAGACCGAACAGCCCGTAGAAAACCATACATAAGTAAAATCAACAAAAAGAAGCAAGTTGTTTTTACGAAAGAACATAAATACGATGGGTTTGATTTCTGGAAGAAGGTTGTATTTACTTATTTACTGACGAGAGTCAATCTGAGCTTTTTAAGTCAAAAGGGCGAGTAATAGTGTGGAGAAAAAAGAATTGTGAACTTGAGGAGGAAAATATAACAGCTTCAGGAGACGGTTCATTACTTGTCTGGGGCTACATGAGTGCAAATGGTGTGGGGGATTTTTGTTTTATTGATAGAATTAGGAACCAGAAGGTTCATATAAATATCCTAAAAACACATGTCTAGAAGTGTGAATAATATGGGTCTTTCTGAGGATTATATTTTTACACAAGATGATCCAAAACACACGGCTCTAGATGCAAGGCTATGGGGCATCATCGCAATCCCCAGACATGAATCCAATAGAGAATTTGTGGAGTATACTGGATAAAAATATTAGGAATCATCAGATAACTAATATAAAGGATCTAAAGAACGCTCTACTAGAGGAACGGTGTAAAATTACAGTGGAAACAGTGAGTCTTTGGTGAAATCCATGCCAAGGAGAATGCAAGAAATTAGAAAGAGGAATGTGGGGCCTACTAAATACTAACCTAACATTCTACACCATATTCACTATGCAGACGAATACGAATACTTATTTTGCATCCTATATTGCGTATCTTTAGTTTTGAATGTGTAATTATGTTTATATGAATAGATACTATATGTTTCTTTATTGTATTCTCTTTTTCACTCATTAATAAATAAGACAGTGTCCCTGCTGTACTTATGCTGATGATTTTCCACTATCCAACGTCCTTAAACATAAAATCATGCATTAGATGAATACTTTTTGGAGTAGCTGTATATATCCGAGCTCTAAGTATTAATATATTATTATTATTATTATTATTATTATTAATTATTTATTATTATTATTATTATTATTATTATTATTATTATTATTATTATTATTATTATTATTATTATTATTATTATTATTATTATTATTATTATTATTATTATTATTATTATTATTATTATTATTATTATTATTATTATTATTATTATTATTATTATTATTATTATTATTATTATTATTATTATTATTATTATTATTATTATTATTATTATTATTATTATTATTATTATTATTATTATTATTATTATTATTATTATTATTATTATTATTATTATTATTATTATTATTATTATTATTATTATTATTATTATTATTATTATTATTATTATTATTATTATTATTATTATTATTATTATTATTATTATTATTATTATTATTATTATTATTATTATTATTATTATTATTATTATTATTATTATTATTATTATTATTATTATTATTATTATTATTATTATTATTATTATTATTATTATTATTATTATTATTATTATTATTATTATTATTATTATTATTATTATTATTATTATTATTATTATTATTATTATTATTATTATTATTATTATTATTATTATTATTATTATTATTATTATTATTATTATTATTATTATTATTATTATTATTATTATTATTATTATTATTATTATTATTATTATTATTATTATTATTATTATTGATTTGCAAGACGTTCAGAGAACAAATTTCGATAATTAATCATTTTCGGTGGCATTACAAACGAATGGGGTCATGCGAGGCAAACATCATCGCCGCCGCCACCGCCTCCTCCTCTTCCTTCTCCTACTGGAACAGGGTGGGGATGGGCGGGAGAAGTGAAGAAAAGCGAAGAGCATACTCGAGAGTCAGCAAGGAGCAGCAGCTGTCGTTGAAGTTCTTTAGAAGAAGGCACATAGCTGGAAAAGATCCTTCCAGCTGATTTGGGACGGGAGGGTGAGTAAATCTTTTGTAATGTTCTCATTTAACGCTCTGGAAACTCGAGATCTCATGTTGGTTTTGTTTTGAGAGCAGAAGTTGAGCGCTAACTAGGAATGTTATTGTTCAAAATGGAAAAGGGAACGCTATACAGTCAACTGCAAAATGAGCTCTAGCCAGTTAAGCTTTACATATCACACTTTGCACGAACGGAGCGGAATAAAACGCTAGAGTTGACGAGAGGCCGGAAGGTGAAGGAACTACATTGAATTTATTGAATATTTATAGGGTATATTTAATAGTTACTATTGTAAGTACAAGTTGTGCTAATGGTACAGATTAAATAGGCTTAGTTGCATTCTTACTCCAGCGCACTGAAAACAGTAATAGCTAACAATTAACATCAAATTTATGTATTTAAGCAATTGTTGTTCAGGATCTTTAGAACTTAACAAAGCCAAGAGACAAAAAGTGCTCTAATTACAACTTACACAGAATTTGGTTCGTTTCCAAATTATGCTCTCTGCAATAACATTTTAAAAACGGACAAATATCAATCAGTTACTCTAGAATATATGTAATTCAATGTTCACAATGTCAAATAGAATGTTTATGCCACAACATTTTGACATAGTCCTTCCTATGTGTTGACAAGGAAGTTATCCGTGGTAAATGTTTAAGGTCTTGTAGTTTGATAATATTCGGAAGTATGTAGAGAACTGGAACCGAATACTTTTTTGGAAGTTTTCGGTTGTTGTATAACTGATTCTAATGTAAATAATGAACCACCTGAAGTAATAAAATGCAATTTATAGTTGTATTGTACATGTACAAGAGAAAGATATGAAACTGATCTTACGAAAAAGTGTAATAATATACCTAAGGTCTAATTTCGAAAATAAGCTATATGGTGTGTCAATTACTTTGTTCCTCTTCTCCCCTCTCTCTGCAAAGAATGTGAAAACAAGGGGTAACGAAATAAAATAATCTGGATTATTGCGTTTCTTGAGAAATGTTCCACAACTGTAGTTTATAAGGGTAATTTTTCTGGCTATCATTTTGCTATTCACAAATGTTCTATTATCTATTAAAACCATACCGATGTTTGTGCCTATATGAGTACGTTAACCATAAGAAACTGTAGTTCAGATTGCTGAACAACTATACAGAATGGGCACAAGTTTGTTTGCAATTCGCCCTTTAACTTGATCTTTTTCATGAAATAACAGAAAAATCGGTTTTATTGCCGGTTTTCAAGGCATTGCATGGTATATAAATTCAGCGAGAGAGGGAAGAATGCTGCATTTGATGCAATAACGGAGCAGAGTGATTGCAATAACCCAAACCTATACTTTAATGATCTAATCTGAATTATAGACACGTTTCACAGAAAATGGAACACTAAAAGACATGACATGAACTTTCTGAAGGTCTACGGTTTGCATGCTCAAAACGTGCCAAATGTTTACATGATACGACTATTCGTCTGTTATTTTATCCATAGAGGCTAATTAAATTTTGTCGAATAAACTTTTTTCGGGAGCCCTAAAAGTATGTAGTACATATATGCAACAAGTGGGTAATGTTGATGGCTACTGTTGCACGAATGGGATGCAACATTTTATTCAATTTAAGAATTATAAATTGCAGAACATAAATCTTGGAAATAATTCGGCATTCATAGCTAGACAGCATTGTCATTTGTTCTCTCTCTCCATTTCACTTATACACGTGGCAATTCTTAAACAGTTGGCTTCAAGTTATAGTCTAGTTTATATTTAGACTGACGAAATAGACCGCTGGTCACATCCTTCGTTGGCTGGAGTAGAGTTCGTTGCTATCGCGCTTCCATCCAGTAGCAAACGTTTGATATCCAACTTTAGTCAAACAGACAACAGCATATCTTCTCCACGTGGAGTAAATCACGCGACAGGAGTTAGTTTTGCTTTACTTCTGTGAACACCTTAGTTGCGTTGTCAATCTAATTACAAAATGGACTATATCTACATTCATGTCATTTATTACCGCAAAGAATGGAGTGAAAAACAGCTAAATTTTGCCCACATGCCTCTTTATCACGGGTGAGGTTCTTTTACGTGCCGTAAATCTACGACACGGGACCACCGGCTTTACTTCCCTTCCGAAGGAAATCATGCTAATGATTTTTACGTCCGGATGGTTGTGATTTGTTATTACGACGTCGTTGCCTATAGTAAAGTGATAGTTGAACCTCATTTTTCTCTGTGCTGGCTGTAGTGCTTAGAAATTCCAATGCCTGGCATGTTGAACCAATAAGCAAGATATAGCATTCCCTTCCTGGGACAGACGTGACATGTTATCAGCAGAGCATGTTAAGTAATACAAATTCAGATGTTGCTTATTCGAGTGTATATTTATTATTTATTAATATACAGAGGTGTTTGCATTTTCATTGCTCAAAAAAAATATATATCTTCTCTTTGTGGGTCATGGCAATTATCCTGTGGTCGTCAGAAGATAGAAGAGAAGAAATGATGTGCTTTATACATTGCATGCATGTCTCTGAAGGAGAGAACTAGCTGCTGGTATGTATGGTCCAGAACAAAGCTAGACCACAAGACAACGCAGTTTTACAAGAGTGTTTATGAGCCATGAAAGTTGAAGTTGCCATCTTGTTTTGGCTCGGTGGCACTGCAAGCTTCCTTATAAGGCGATCCGACCAGATGGTCCCCGCGAAATGCCTCTGGTTAGCATGTTCACCAGCCACTCGACACAAAGGTCTCCCATATGTTATAATCAGTCATTATTTGAAACAAAATATTAAACTGAGTGAAATTTCAGCCACTTATGGCGGCATAAAAAGTGCTAGATGCATTCAAGTACGTAAGTTTTAGCGTCTCATAACTTGTGTACTGTGTACATTATATTTAAGTGTCATTTTTCCAGAATTTAATTTGTACATATGCAATTTGAAAACTTTTTAAGCTGAACATTTTACTGGAAAACGTGTCGATAAATCTAAGGACGGAAATTTTTATTACAGCATTAGGTTTTGAAATAAAATGTGTATAAAGCAGCAAATATTTTAGCAAATTTGCAGTTAACAGTGGCTGTAAACTTTCTTTTCTCCCTAGTGGTAAAGTTATTGAAAATCCGATGCTTGAAGCTTATCTGTACGCTTCTATATTATCAAATTTTGCTCCAAAACTACTACAAATTACATTTTTTTTAAAAAAAAATGCATATTTTAAAACCAACATAACTAATGACTAAAAAGGACTGAACTTAGATATATTAAATAGGGCAGAATATATTATTTGTACCCCAGGGTATACACAGATTAAAAACCAGCATTAAAATTGTGGACTACTTAAATTTCATCCAACTTTCATCGAATTTTAAGCAACCAGAATAAACGCAACACATACATGGCAATTAAAATCTGATTTGTTACAGTCACATGGCTTTCTGCATCTGCTCTTCAATAAACTGTTTATACAAAAGCTTGTTTTCGCATCTATTTAATGTTAATGTTGTTATTTCTCTGTAATTAATTGTTGTTTCACACTAGCAATTTGTAGGACAAGATTAGGGACATAGAATCGACTGAAAAGTTCAGTGCTGGAAGATCGTGGTTCAAATATCGATTATGGCACTGAAATTTTCGATCTACTTTGCGTTTTCACATTTGGTTACAGCTACAATGAGGCTACAGGAGAATGACAAAAGTCAAGGGTCGTTACGTTAGCTTTGTATGATACAAGAAGCAAAGGATTTTAAAACTTTTATAAAATATTATTATGCATGCATGTCAATAGCAATGAAGTTCTCGGAAATAGTTAATGCTTAAACAACGGTATTACATTTTTTCCTGTGCTAAGATTTAGCTACAGCTTAACAGTTATTATACACAATTATGCAATAGTGAATCAGAATGAAAAGAAATACACTACAGAATACAATACGTATTTTTTATTCATGTCAGTTACTCAAAAAAATATGTTACTTAAAACAGAGCCAGTTTTAGGAAGAAAAAGAAGTTTAACCACACAAAAGAACCATTTGCCGTGTACGGGGAGCAATATTTATATTACTCGTGAAAATGTTGGTGCAATGATTTACAGTCTTTCGACGTGGGTTATCAAGACAAGAGTGCATCGATCAACTAACTTCTATATTTGGCGACGACGCTCCATCCTTTGTACTGTGAAACGCTGGTATAACGAGTTTAATCATGGCCGCCGTCGGTCAATGATGAAGTTCCTGAAGGTCGTCCAAAATTAGTTGTTATGCCAGAAAACATTAATGCTGTGCAAAAACTAATAATGCAAGATCGTCATGCTATATATTGTGAGATTGAGGTAACCCTAGGCATTAATTCCACCAGTATAGGTATATAAAATATTGTTTGATTATTTAACCGTGAAAGAAGGTTTGGTCTCGTTGGATCCCACATTATTTGACGCAATCTCAAAAAGATGCTCGTGTCGATTGTTGTACAAAAATGCTCAAGAAATACAATGGCGGTGTCTCAAAAGACTTATACAACATTGTAAAAGGTGTCGAATCATGGATCTATGCTTATGAGCTGGAACGTAAACAGCAGTATGGGTGTTTCAAGATAAAAATCCAACAAAAGTTGTTCTCACTCGAAGCACTTTGAAGCAAATGACCGCCTGCTTTCTCAGCAAAATTGGCCATTTGGCAACGATGCCTTTAGAGGAACGTAAAACGGTCAATGCCGAATGGTACACAACCATTTGTTTACCGGAAGTCTTCGGTGAAGTAAGGAAAACCAACAAGAATCGTACGATCGTTCTTTTTCAAGACAATGCGAGCGCACACACATCTCGTATAACAACAGAGTATTTGAAGGCTCAAAAAATAGAATTGATGGCTCATCCGCCATACAGTCCAGATTTGTCACTGACTTCTTTTCGTTCCCGAACATCAAGAATAAATTGCATGGACAACGATTTTCGTCGGCAGAAGAAGCCGTTGTTGATGCCTTCTAAAAAATGTTTTGGAGGTGTCTCAAAAAGACTGGAATAAATGCTTTGACAAATGGTTCAAACGGATGCAAAACTGTATTGAACATAAAGGAGAATATTTTGAATAACAATAAAACAGTTTTCAATCAGAAATTACTTTGTTTTAATTATTATGATCAAAATATAAATATTGCCCCTCGTAAAGAGTGTTTTGGGGTGGATGGGGGGAGATTTCGTACTGCACGCTTTTTGCAGCTGTTCTCTAACAGTGCCTTTTCAGGGGACCTAATAAAATGTTAACTTCCCGTTGCACAAGTAAATGGTAGAGAGTATAATACTGTTCTAACATAGAAAAAAATTGGAAATACAACACGAATTTTTCTTTGAGACGGAACCGACCAGCAGAAGGCATGAACTTTTCTGACATTGCAGTAGACACAAATCCATATTTAATATGTACAGTAACTAGGAAAGTATTGTATTCTACTAAAAACTTCGGTATCTAGATTTTACCAGAAATAGGTACATGTTTTCAGACTCCCTGAATAAAAGAAAATCAGAAAAAATACCAATCTTCCAAGGATGCGACACGAAAATGTTCAAGAAACTTCCCACCCCAGACTACATTTTACATGGAATACTTTTCAAAAAATTTTCATTTTCTCAAAATAGAAACAATTTTATTTAAGAACTGTTCACGACTAAGGCCAGGAGCTTGAGGACTTATGAATTGTTTAAAATGGACCTATGAAAAGACCTAAAATTTCTCGAAAAGGACCTAAAGAATGGAGAAAAGGACGTAAATGTGTTTTACTAGGCTTCGTTTTTTGCATGTTTGCAGCCAATATTTCTTTCACAAACTGTGAAACTGCAGTGAAACCAATCTACCTACTCCTACCCCATGGTCGAGGATATTGTCATGATGCTAGTAACAATAACAGGATATTTAGAGAGGGTTTACTAGGTTCTCTGCTGGTGCTAATGACTTGAATAAAACAGAAAGCCTTCTCACCTGTTTAACTGCTGTAGCCAGACTTAGGAGTGCATATTAAAAATTGGAATTTAAGCTAGGCTCTGTTGAACAGGAAAAAGATATTCGAAAGGAATTAAAGTTGTCAAAAAAGGTTTAACTAAACAAAAATACTGTAAAGTAGCTAAAAAGGCAAAAAGGGACAAATAAAATCCTCCTTTTTCTGGTCTATACTGACCCATAATTAAGAAATATTATGATGGATAGAGTCAACATGAAACATTCAATGCCATGGCCGGGATTTGAACCACGGATCTCCTGGTTTCCGTCCAGTCGCTCTTAACCTTTGAGCTACCATGGCCAACGTGCCTTCCTGACATTAAATTCTCCAGTTGACTCGTATATTTCCCCGGTAGACCACTAGGGGCTCTCGCATCGTCATCTTCAGACACTACGGGAAAGAAGGTTTCTAGCCCTATTCATGACATATGGAACATATATTTTCAATTTTCTGGGAATGTCCTCAAAAGTCCTCTACATTTTGGTCCACTTTGCATTACTGGTAAACCGGAAGATATATTTAGGCACAATCTTACTGCACACAAAATGTAAATTCATTCGCACTTCAATAAATTATTTCAAATTTACTTTTTGTGGTGTGAATCGTTTCCGAGATATCCCTTGTTATTTCTTTGAATTTTTCAATACATATTCGTAGATATAATCAACTGTTCATGGTTTAGGATTCTTTGCAAGTGGCTTTTCCATTTTTATGTTTATTTGTATTTTAATGGAAGTATATCTAATTCCTTCCTTATTTTTTAATTTCTAACGTGATTTTGTCTTGCGCATCCTTTTACTGCTCGGAGATATTCATTTCTGCCGATTGTATTTAGCTCCAAAAATAGTCCATATCTTCGATCCATGTAATAAAACGGAAACAACCATTGTCTAATAGAACTTCAGATTTGTGTCTTTTCGAGTTTTTGTTTTCAAGGTAGGGCTATTCTTCCACAAATATATTGGAATTTACTCACTTGTTCGTTATTTGATTTGAAGGTTACATTACAGCCCAAGTAATTATATTTTTCCACCTGTTCCAATACTTTATTATTTAACATTATCTTTGATCTTTTTATTTGTTTCCAATAGTTGCGTTTTTCTCAAATAAAATGTTATTCGTTTTGTTTTATTTCTTAGTCCTGCCAAAGTAACGGCATTACAAAGCCATCGCATAACGACTAGTTCCGAAAAGATTTGACAATCGCTTAAACCTACTGTATTCTCATATTCTCCTTGTACCTAAAAGAAAATTAGCAATAATTTGAGCAAGAATAGAGAAAGTGTGATTGCAGCACATCAGCGTATACAAAACATTCTTACAAACGCTCGGTTTACTTTCTCCACTACGCAACAAAAGTATTATCTTCCTGCCAAAAATTATGTATCGAAAAATTATCGAAAAGACTTGTTTAAGAATCCCGAAAAAATTAGGATAATGTCTACATGTTTGTGTGAACAATGCGATTCAAAAATAAATACCAAACTTGATATTTAGGTTCAGCATCTTCTCAAGATGCGACACGAAAATTTTGAAGTGCTCCACTTTAAAATGGAGGATTTTTGAAGTTCTTGGATTTTCTAAAAAAAATGGCTGTAATTATTTTGATTATAAAAATAAGACGATTATCTTGAATTTAATCTGCAAATTTTCCTATCATGTCTTTCATCACTACATTTCATTTCCTTCTGCACCGTCATACCAGGCACCAGGTTGATCATCCATCCTGGGTAGGTGATCCAAAGTTTGTTTGCTGACCGAAGGTATACGTTGAAGGGGAAGAGGAATAATTATAATAAGAATACGCTCTTCCTTCTATAAGTGGAAATAGTGATGTCCGGATGTCTCCTCCTGTTGGATACGAGCCGCCACTGATGAGATGCTGCGTTGCCGTCATTGCAAGTTGGTTGAACCTGTCTGTGGAATGTGAGGGAGGTGTAACTGCACCTTGTACTGCATTCCCCTCCAGGTTCTGGAGAATTTCCGGCTTCTTCCAGACGAATTGCTTTCAGCAACTTTTGTAGACATTCTTGATTGAAATGATGATAAATGGGCTATTTATTTAAAGTACAGTCTCTTTGGGGGAAAGAAGGCGAAATTCATATTAGTTTTCAGTGTAGAGGAACAATGCAGTACAGAACCTTGGTAAGTAAAAGACTTTTGTTGAACGGACACAGTGGGTCATTGTAGAAGAAAAGTTGGTACTTAATTAAAATATAAAATTCATATTAGTTTTCAGTGTAGAGGAACAATGCAGTACAGAACCTTGGTAAGTAAAAGACTTTTGTTGAACGGACACAGTGGGTCATTGTAGAAGAAAAGTTGGTACTTAATTAAAATATAAAATTCATATTAGTTTTCAGTGTAGAGGAACAATGCAGTACAGAACCTTGGTAAGTAAAAGACTTTTGTTGAACGGACACAGTGGGTCATTGTAGAAGAAAAGTTGGTACTTAATTAAAATATAAAATTCATATTAGTTTTCAGTGTAGAGGAACAATGCAGTACAGAACCTTGGTAAGTAAAAGACTTTTGTTGAACGGACACAGTGGGTCATTGTAGAAGAAAAGTTGGTACTTAATTAAAATATAAAATTTATATTAGTTTTCAGTGTAGAGGAACAATGCAGTACAGAACCTTGGTAAGTAAAAGACTTTTGTTGAACGGACACAGTGGTTCATTGTAGAAGAAAAGTTGGTACTTAATTAAAATATAAAATTCATATTAGTTTTCAGTGTAGAGGAACAATGCAGTACAGAACCTTGGTAAGTAAAAGACTTTTGTTGAACGGACACAGTGGGTCATTGTAGAAGAAAACAGTTGGTACTTAATTAAAATATAAATGACGTAGGTATAGGGGACACCTCGCGTACTTAAATTTATTGTAGCTACCACCCTCAGGATGAACCGATAATGTGAAGGAACCATAGGAGGCTACAGGCCACAGGCAGACGCGCGGAAGTCCTTAGCAGTTCTTGCGTCCTACTGTTAGAGCTGCAGAGCAAGGTAGATGCATGACTCGACCGTCAACCCTTGTGTTCACGGGGAGCAAGCATCCGCACCATCTGTCCGACACCGCCATGCCACGAATCTTACAAGCATCACGTCCTCCTTGGTCTAGGGGTAATATGAACCTCTGTTTTCCGATGTCACTTCTTGAAACCCGCGGAGGCTGAATGATTTTTTCGTGCGTAAGATCCGTACCACGGTTACGTTCGGAAGAGAAGTAATGCCGGTGATTCCGTGTCATAGATTTGCGGTAATTAAAAAAAATTCGAGCCTGATAAATAAGCATCTGAGTAAAATTAAGCGATCTTTGACATCCGAAGTAGAATGGGATGTTGAAAACTAAAGCAGTTTTAGAGCATCCGCAATAAGAACTAAATTTTAAATTGTGCACCTGAAATAAGAGAAAAACGGAATGAAGGGGAAATGATCCAAAGGAAATCGCAGTAGATGACAAACCATTCTACCATTCGCCTACTAGTCGGGGAAAGCTAGAAAAGCCCAAGGTATAAAATGTTTTCTTCTAAATACAGGTACGAAATCAGCGTGTAGAAATTGTAGAGTAGTAAGGCAATACCAAACTAGGAGCTTGGAGTCGCAGATGCGATATATTAACAGGAGCGCTGCATGAACATTGTAATTTCTCAGTAACTGTCACAAACAGACGAGCGTGATGTGTATGCAGTGTTGCCACGCGTCTCAAATTAAACGGGAGTTGTGTTGTAAAAAGCAGTAGATAGCACTAGATTTTTATAACCAGCAAATTTTCTTTTATTTGCAAATAATAATAATAATAATAATAATAATAATAATAATAATAATAATAATAATAATAATAATAATAATAATAATAATAATAATAATAATAATAATAATAATAATAATAATAATAATAATAATAATAATAATAATAATAATAATAATAATAATAATAATGGTGATTGTGATGATGATGTTGATGATGATGATGATGATGATGATGATGATGATGATGATGATGATGATGATAAACCTTAACCGAAAAAGTTTGGGCATCAATGGTGTTACTAGTTACACTCAGAGCCTGATCTAAAATTTAATATTATTATTGTTACTGACAATCTCAGAACACTTTAGATTGCTATTAGACGCTTCAGAATGTCAATTAAAATTGAAAAAAAAAGAACAATGTCTTTTTATCCTTTTTAGTTCTCATTAGGAGTAGTCGAGGGTATTTATTTATACATTATTATTTATAATCAATTATTATCATTTAGGTGCGGAAAAGACAAATTTATTTATTTTTATGCACTAAAACACGGTGGATTGAAGACATTTATTAACTAAAACACAACAAAATATTTTCTTTCATTTTCCATTAGAGAAAAAGTTGCAGTAAAAAATGTCTTAAAAACTCACCAGTAATGAATTAATGACATAATATGCCAGTTTGTTGAAAATAATTCTTTGAAGTTACAGTGCACACACACAGACGTCTTCTCTAAACTGTCCATTAGAAATATCTGCGGATTCTCACTGAGTATTACACGGTATTGTGCATATTGGAGCACCTAGCAACATTAATGTGATTTCATGCTGACATTTTGTTGTAAGCTAGCAAACACGAACGATTTCATTTTCGTATACCTCCAGCACTTCGGAAGGTAAAATGTAACGGGCCACAACTGCCAACCCAACTGCCGGCCTCACGCCCACTTACGCAAGGGAGAGGCGAGCGATCATCCAATCAATACGGGGAGATATTTTCAGCCTCAAGGCACTCCCAGCCGGAAAGCTGGCTTTTTAGGTCAGGGTTCACTACCTGGCATAGCTCCTCCTCGATTTCCTCACGATACCGAGTCCTATACCCGGGACTTAAAATCCGCACCCTCTCTCCCAAATTTATTCCGGTCACTTCCGTGACAGGGAACCAAAGCACATCACTCTAGCCCACTACGCCACAGCACAGAACACTTTCGTAGATAGGGTTTCCTTAAAGGAAATTCATCTGGAGCATTCAAGTTCGTGTACTTCACGAGGAAAGTTTTAACCTCTGTCCACTTTAAGTGGACAATTTGTTAATCTGCCGAAACAAAAGATAGCCATAAATCTAAATAAAAATTCACGACACTTGGATGGTACGCTGGAGCGTGTTGTAAGCTTTCCTCACCGCTGACAATATAGAATGTTTCCATTTGTGCTGAATAAACCAAAGAATTGTATAATGCACTGCTGCAACCGAAAGTTTTCACCACTTACCTTTGACATTTGGGCGACAGTAGCGACACACGAATCACTTAAGGCATGGCTGAGCACCTCTCAACTGAAAGAACAAGAAAAACAAATCGAAATAAGAATCCTGTTGAGCTTAGAGCGCATGCTACAGTGCTCTGACATGGAACTTCTTTCCAATGTATATAGTATATCTTTATAATCGAGTGCAGCCTAAACAGACACCAGTGCAGTGTGCTGTTGACAGCACGTAAAGTAAACTAAGGTTATTATAGGTTATAGTAGAAGGTCGCCGACTTATTCTGTTAGCCACACACAAAGCAGTAATGGAAAATATGGTTTACTGCTAAAACATGCATAAAATCTGCTAATAACTAAATTATGGAACATATTTAATTACATATTTTTATTCTAAAATTATACACTTTTATGCGAAACAACATTTTGTATTTGTGATAGCAGCATCATGTTCAATATTTATGAGAAGTTTCACGTTTGTAATTGTAAGCAGAACAAATATTTATCCATCCAAAAATCCGCTCCCTCCCAACAATGAAATTTTGTGTCTGATTGTTGCATTTCTTCTGGTTTCACTCAAATAGGAAAACGAGAAACTAATGTATTTGATCGTAATACTGTAAGATCATATCAGGACAATGAATGAATGCAATGGGTGAAATAATACTCAAATGAGCCCGGGGTTCATACAGCTTAAAGTTAACCCACGCTTATCTTTTCAGAATAAGGGAAACCGCCCAAAAACCAGATGTTATTCTTGTGATCCATCCTAATTTAAATTGGAAATGGGACACGTGTAGATGGGCTTTAGGGCTTCACCGGTTTTGACATTTCTAATATCTGAAAGGGACAATTTAATGATTACCTACTTAAATCTCATTAATGCTAACATCTATATAACAAGCATTACTATACGGTGCGGAATGGCTCAGGCGGTTTAGTTTGTGACCTGCATTAGGGAGGTTCAGGTTCGATTTCTGTGGCCGGTCTACCTGACCCATGGGTTGTTTTCGGGGGTTTTGCCGGGTCGCCAGGCGAATGCTGGGTAGGTTAATTACATCCCCCGAACATCATGTCCCTCCATTTCATCTCCATTATTATTTCACATCATCTCTCATCTGGTGTTCTCTTTCAGGGTAGAAGAGTCGGCGGGAGCCTCGGCGCTGCATGGCAAGATGATGTATTCCTGGTAAACACTCCCTCCTCCGTTAGGACGGTTTCCGGCTATTGTTGCCAGCCTAGTGAACCGTTTCAGGGCTACGATGGGTGTATTGTCGGTTGTACTGGCCTGCCGGGGAGTTTCCAACTGGTAAATTGCAGGGACCCTGCCGTCTGCACTGTAGTGACTCCTTGTGTCAGCTGACCTGTCGCCTCATCTTATCTCCCAGGGATGCTCCACTTGGGACATAAGTACAATAGATCAAAACAGGTCGACGTACCGAATCCCCTCCCTACGATTCTATCTTATCCTATAAGGAAAGTAAGCTTGCGAAATCACTACTGTACTGAATATGCTGCAACTATTTATTCGTTAGTTTCCCGTTTAAAACAGCGTACATTTTCCCTTATTTACTTAGTTAAGCTTCCAATCACAGCAAGTTCGGTTACAATGAATATGTGATATAAGTTTGGTTTTGCCCTTGATTATGTGAATCACCCATTTTAATACACAAGTATGGAAAGGTCCAAAAGAACAAATTATATATTCTGAAATAAATACAAAGTTTAAATATCTGATGTGTGCACTGTCATGACTTTCTGTACTCACTCTGGTAAACTATTCTTAAAAACGCATTTTGTCACACCAACTTCATGTTAAATGGGATAAACATTGCAGAAATTATCTTAATGCCAATTTTCTTGTAGGTACAAGGAGAATATGGGAATACGGAAGGCTTAAGGGATAGTCAAATTTTTAAAGAACCGGTTATTATGGGATGACTTTGAAATTCTATTCTCTTTGCACGTCCAGGGCATCGATAAAGAAAAAACGACAAACGACTTCCCATTGAGAGAAGTATAGGTATTGGAAAATTCAAATACTAAGAATCATTTTGGGAATGATTGTGTGTCTTTAAACGAGATATACAATTTTTTTGTGTAGTAAGGTTTTGTTTATCTCCTACGGTTTACCAGCTATGTAAAAACCATCCATAACGAAGAGCACTTATTCTAGAAGATTCAAGATATGGTCATATCTGAAATGTATGGTACATTTTAATCAAAATCGGTAGAACCACTTTTGAGAAAATCAAACTTTCGAGAGATCGAAAGAAATTGGAAAGAGTAATCTGGAGTGGGGGGTTTTTCTTGAAAATCTTCGTGTGCGTCCTTAGGAGATGCTGAATACCAAGTTTAGTATCTAAAAACTGTTTTTTTTTCTTTTTCCTTTGTTAAAATCAGGGTTTCAAAACATATATTTCCGGGAAATGTTGGTTTTGTATTTTTGGGTTGAATACAATGCTGCCCCTACGTGCTATATACGCAGAAGAAATAAAAATGTAAACAAAGTCAAGGTGCTAAGTGCACCTGAAGCATAAGTTGCAACACTTTGAGTTAAGAAGCTGTTTTGCACACTGCGTTAACTTATTTCCGGCAGAAACATATCAAATATAACCAAACTCAAATTTGGTAACCATTAGCTTAGTAGTTACAGTGCAACCAGAATTTAATGTAGCAGAAAAATAAGTTTTTTCTTTTCTGATTATTTCTAGAGTAGGTACGAAAGAAATGCAAACGCGCAGAATGGGATATTGCGTGACCTCGACCAGACTCGCGGGGGTGACTTCCGGTGAGATAATGATGGCGGCGGACAACCGATAAGGAATTAAGTGACAAAGGAAATGTCTATCATCTGTGTGCTTTACTCTCTTCACGTTTTGACAGTTTTAAATTTCACGTTATTAAGAAACACCAATGCCAAAACAGAAATGATTGAGTTACTCTTAAAGTTATTGTTATTTGTTGTATATTTCTTTAAATCCAAATGCATTGACAATATTTACTTCCTATACCAATTATCTTATCTGTATTTCACCTAAAAAATCTACTCTCTACTCTCGCCAGAAATTGTTTTTGGGGTCATCCCTCCAAAAGGCATTTTTACTGGTAAGAGGTAGACACAATCTTACTACTCAAAAAATGTAGATCTCTACAAAGCACACAATTTATATCCTTTTTTCGAGTTAACCATTTCCGAGATATTCCTTGTTCTTGTACTGAATTTACACATACTTTTCTGAAATGGAACCATTTTTTTTCTTCGTCCTCATGGCTATGCAAATAAAATGTACTGAAATTACACATACTTTTCTGAAATGGAACCATTTTTTTCTTCGTCCTCATGGCTATGCAAATATAATTAATCAGTCATCACTTAGTATATGATCTTCAAAGAGCAAATGCAGTTATCGTTAAAATACCAATGAAGTTAAAATTGTTAGGTGTGCATTTATGATTAGCGCCCAAAATTATGATTTGTAGGGTTTATCCATAATGAGCATCATGAATGTGCTGCTGAGTTAAGTTCTGCATTAAGAGAAATTGGAACTGGTGTGCTTAAGCAACACAGTAATTTAAATTTGTTTCTAGTTGAGATATCTGTTACTATCGGTTTGAATTTATTAATACTTTTCTCATTCTTTCAAAGTACTGCCGGTATGTGCCTCGCTTTGCCAAGGAAATCAACATATGGCGATCCATCTTCCTACCGCGATTAAACATTTGAATACTGCATATGGCGATGCTCTTTTCTTTCCATCTTGCTACCACGATTAAACCTTTGAATACTATTTCCGCATGTTGTCTTGCAATCATACCTAAGCGAAAAAAGAATCAGTTTTATATGTATATCGTGACTATATATACCAAATATGTACATATGAGTTTATCACTGGTAGAGAATGTCATTTGAATGTATCACCAAGATTTTTCGAGAAAACAATTCCGTCTCGAGGAAATGGCGTCACAGTGTTGGTTGGAAGACTTGCAGACCATACGTTTCTTTCGTTTACAGGCACATTAAATATGATGTACTAAAACAGAGACCTGAACATAAAAAGTGACCTTTAGTGAGATTAATGTGAAAGAGCAGACAGATGGCATTAGAAACTTGTGAGTTGGTTGGTATACAAATGGGGAGAGGATGGATGACGTCAGTCTGTATGTGAGAACGTTATGTTTTACCCATCAGCAACGCCTTTGCAGCTCGCGGAATGACTGGCTTGCGTAATTGCTAACTTGGGTTGCTTACAATGTTTTCTTTGGCACATGACTCACGCAGTTGGCGTATTTCTATAAAAGGAAATAATATGGAAGGATGTGTGTATATATAGTGAGAAATAAGGATGAAGAAAAATTCTACTGTTTCGTTCTTGTCTAGGAATGCCATATTTAAATCAACAGATACAGGACATACTTTCACAAAATCATCTACTTTTTTTTTAAATATAAAAACCACGACATTTTGTTTTTGTAAAAGGTCTACCTAATTAAATCTTTTGATGGTATTGAAGATGTAGATTGTCCTCGTCCTTGGGATTTTTCAAATTTTTGATTTTTCAGTTGTTTTAAATCAACAGATTATTTTCACAGCTTGCTTTAGCACATATTATAATGAATGACAAAAGCTAGTGTCAGCCCTATTAAAATATCTCACTAACACAGAATATTGTTTCTACAGTAAAAACTAGAAATATAAAAGTTAATTTATTTGTGCAAGTGTGTAATAAGTTTGAATTTTAAATTTCAGTTTGAATGTTAACTTTTGTGCACCTCGAATTACTTAAGCATTGAATTTAGGAAAAGTATGAGTAATTTAAAATGTGTCAATAAAAAGGCCTGTCTAGGAAATTGTTAATTTGACATAAATTGTGCAATAAACTGTGTAACTGTGTAAATTAACGAGATCTATATTTTATCTGTAGTAAGATTTGTCTATCTCTTACAGTTTACCGGTTAGTAAAAGTCATTGAGAATGAAGAGGACTTAAATGGCTATTTCACGAAAATTCAAAATATACATTTTATTTGTCCCGAAAACATCTAAAAAATGTGGCCACTTTGCGCGCCCACACACACACACACACACACACACACACACACACACACACACACACACACACACACACACACACACACACACACACACACACACACACACACACACACACACACACACACACACACACACACACACACACACACACACACACACACACACACACACACACACACACACACACACACACACACACACACACACACACACACACACACACACACACACACACACACACACACACACACACACACACACACACACACACACACACACACACACACACACACACACACACACACACACACACACACACACACACACACACACACACACACACACACACACACACACACACACACACACACACACACACACACACACACACACACACACACACACACACACACACACACACACACACACACACACACACACACACACACACACACACACACACACACACACACACACACACACACACACACACACACACACACACACACACACACACACACACACACACACACACACACACACACACACACACACACACACACACACACACACACACACACACACACACACACACACACACACACACACACACACACACACACACACACACACACACACACACACACACACACACACACACACACACACACACACACACACACACACACACACACACACACACACACACACACACACACACACACACACACACACACACACACACACACACACACACACACACACACACACACACACACACACACACACACACACACACACACACACACACACACACACACACACACACACACACACACACACACACACACACACACACACACACACACACACACACACACACACACACACACACACACACACACACACACACACACACACACACACACACACACACACACACACACACACACACACACACACACACACACACACACACACACACACACACACACACACACACACACACACACACACACACACACACACACACACACACACACACACACACACACACACACACACACACACACACACACACACACACACACACACACACACACACACACACACACACACACACACACACACACACACACACACACACACACACACACACACACACACACACACACACACACACACACACACACACACACACACACACACACACACACACACACACACACACACACACACACACACACACACACACACACACACACACACACACACACACACACACACACACACACACACACACACACACACACACACACACACACACACACACACACACACACACACACACACACACACACACACACACACACACACACACACACACACACACACACACACACACACACACACACACGGATCTTATGTAACATTGCTTTTTTATATTTATTGTGCCCTAAACGTGTATTTCGGGTGAAATATGAGTATCGAATTTGAATTACTCTAATACCTAAGTACGTAGCCGAGAAATTAAGAGGTGTTTAAGAAGTCTATAGAAAGTTTCTTTGCTATTGTTGCTTTTGAAAAATTTACATCACAAAATTTAATTTTGATGTAGAACAGAAATTGTGAAAAGTTGGTAGCAGACAATTGACCGTTTGTAATTATTTCTGTGGTTTTCCATGTAGTAATTCTTTCCATGTAGCCAATTCTTAAGACAAGTCCTTTCTTTATAAAAATTATATTCGGTATGAGATCATGTCCAGGACATTTTTAAAATAGTAAGATTCCTGATGAAACAGAAGACGTATGTGTTGATACTAGTTGGTAATTTCGGCTTCTTTTCATTAATCTAGCCTGGCAGTCTGTAAATGTATTATTATACATGTAGTGAAGGTACCGATGTTGGTTTTCATGAAAGTCTACCTAAGTTAATTGTCGCTAAGACAAGTTTGATAAATATTGAGGCGAGGTTGCGTAAGGCGTCTTACAGACGTGTGCGCTGGTTATTTTCTGATACAACAAAATGGTGTCTGTAAAGTGGGTAATTTAATGTTGTATCCAGTCTTAACTTAAATGCAGCCCTTTTGTTGTGTTGTGTTGTTAATTATCAACAGACTGAAATGCATTTAGAACTGGCACTGGTCCAAATCGAGACCAGTTAAAGTGACCATATTTCTTTTCTAAATGAAACAAAAGATAAAAGGGAATGCGTAAATTTGTTTCGTTATAAATATGAAGTATATAGTAGCGCTGAATTCACCCCAGGCAAACAAACGTGATATTTTGCTGATAAATGAATCCTCTTCAGTAACTTCACGTTACCACACAACTTTTTGTAAACATTTACATACGAGTAAAGTGTGATTTAAGTTCACCTTATGAACAACCTAGCTTTCAAAGAGTATAATAACGTTCTTTCATTTGTCTACAAACCATTTTCATAGAGGAAACAGTCAGTGTCACTGCCAGATAAACAAAGAATAAATTCTATTATTTTAAGAAAATAGGTGTAAGACACGTTGTTCTAGTATGGTGTGAAATAACTTCTACCCAACAGTCGCTAGGTGGTGTTTTTTATTGCTTCCAATTTTGTAACATTTTCAGTGGTATATTATATATATTTGAAATTTATTTTTGCAAGCAGCAATGCTTTAAGCGTTTTTTTTTTTTTTTTTTTTTTCGTGAGTCAATATTTTGTTCTTGCTTGCAAAAGCTCTCCCCACAAGTGAATTAATACTTGGCAGTGATAATCCAAATCCTACTATTCTAGAAAAGTTGCTGAGAGAAGGAATGCTGAAACATTTCTACCCATCTCAAATGAATCTTTTCTCCTCAGTATTCCAGTGAGCGTATTGTCTGCAGTAGCAAATTGCTTAACATAAATTTGTAAAAATGGCATTATCATTGATGTTTGTTGATTCACTAGATGCGTCTCTGTAACACTAGCATACCTACATATTTCAACATCACTCTATTTGAAGACATTGCTAAGCAATATCCATACAAATTTCTCATAAACTTCAACTCTGTCACTGCCCGCCTCGGTAGCGTAGATGGTAGCGTGTCTGGATCACTTTCAAGAGGTCCCAAGTTCGAATCTCGGTCAGAGTGAGTTATCTGGATGAAGGTTTTTCCAGGGTTTTCCCTTATTCTGAAAGATGAATGTCGAGTAACTCTAAGCTCTATGGACCCTGCGCTCATTTGAGCATCATTTCACCCATTTCATTCTTCGTCCGATATGACTTAACGTTGAAGGATGTAAATTAAAAAAAAAAAAAATCCGCCAGTCTAAATTGTTACGTATTTAATGCATGAACCATAGAAAGCCTATGCTACTGTTTGGAAGTCCTTTACTTTCACCTCAGTTTATCTTCTGACCATTTTACAATATTATTATTATTATTATTATTATTATTATTATTATTATTATTATTATTATTATTATTATTATTATTATTATTATTATTATTATTATTATTATTATTATTATTATTATTATTATTATTATTATTATTATTATTATTATTATTATTATTATTATTATTATTATTATTATTATTATTATTATTATTATTATTATTATTATTATTATTATTATTATTATTATTATTATTATTATTATTATTATTATTATTATTATTATTATTATTATTATTATTATTATTATTATTATTATTATTATTATTATTATTATTATTATTATTATTATTATTATTATTATTATTATTATTATTATTATTATTATTATTATTATTATTATTATTATTATTATTATTATTATTATTATTATTATTATTATTATTATTATTATTATTATTATTATTATTATCAATTTCCAAAGAGCCATTACTACTTCAACAGCTGTTGTAGGCTCACCCTCTACCTGGAGAACTGTCTTTGTGGAAAGTTATGGAGAAATAAGAACAACTTTTGCCAGGGGGTTTTCAAGAAAGTGTTTATTATCACTGCACATTTTTCCGATTAAGAAAATAAGATCTCAGTTCTTCAAAAAGTGCAAGAACTCTTATAAGCTAATGATCTAGTCTTACTATAACCTAATAATTTCTTGTACTCAGCAAACATTCTTCGATAATTCTATTTGCATTGTGTATATGTGAACAACCATTTTTACAGCAATAGGTAAACAATCTGTGGCAGCTTTTTTTTTTTTTAAATTTACGTTTTTCAAAGTTAAAGTCATATCGGACGAGGGGTGAAATAGGTGAAATGAGACCGGGGTCCATAGAGCTTAGACAGACAGATAGCATGTTGGCAAGCTGTGGAACAGCCCGAAGGGGGTGAAGTCTTGTACCTGCTCTGGAAAGAGCTTAACCACGTATTGGCGGGATGTGGATGTTGCAGGATGTTAGGTGAAAATTATGTAGATGGAAAGGAGGTAGCATGTTGCTCCTCGACGACTGAAGATTCGGGTGCTACGGCCATCGCGCACCGCTGATGGATAAGTTAATCAACTAGGAAGAGGATAAGCAGAATTTAAGTATCCAGACAAGAATTTTGGGTGATTGAAATTTTGTTTAAATGTGAAATGTGTAGTGTTTAACGCCCGCTTTTACTACATACGGCACCGCAGGCGATGACACTGATGATACATGAGATGAAGTAGGAGCACCGGTGGAATGAGATGGCGGGGGAAACCGGAGATCCCGGAGAAAACCCGCCCCAGCGCTGTGTTGTCCACCACAAATCTCACTTTGCGGTCGCCTGGAATCGACCCGGGCCGCCTTGGTGAGAGCCAAGCAGTCTAACCAGTGAGCCACGGCGCGGCCGAAATTTTGTTTAGGCAGGAATGGGGATCTTATGGTCCGCAAGCCATGCGGGGTAGCCGGTATCGCTTTAAGCGACGCCCGCGTGGTACATAGTCCCCAAGGGATCTGCCTAGGGTGCTCTGGTTTTGAGGTAAACTCTCGTAAAATTTGGAGGCCCGGCGCCTAATTTCAACCTCCACATAACGGAGGGATGAAGCCTCGTGAAGTAATCTCACGGGGAACCTTCTACAAACAAAATAAATAATCCGAAGACATTTATTCTGTGCACGCTGGAGCAGTACCAGATTTGTGCCTGCGGTCATACCCCAGACTTCACATGCGTAGAGCCATGCAGTTACTTGACATTAATCTTAAAGGATAAGGGAAAACCCGGATAAAACCTTATCCCGATAACTCACCCTGGCCGAGATTCGAACTTGGACCCTCTTGAACGTAAGGCAGAACACGCTACAATCTTAAGCTACCAAGTGGGCAGCAACTGCGTTCTGCAATCTATGTGCTGTACATCCAACCCTAAGGATTTCACGGTTCAATATAATTTTAAGTTGGTGAAAAACATTTCTTGTGGTGCCCCACCAAAGTTGCCACAAAACGCGATTATTTTGCCATCTAAGTTTTTTCCCACACAACAGTCAGCTAATTGTAACAATTACTACTATATCGCCAGGACGTTCTTCAAGTTTCAAAATTCGGATGCAGACACCTGTAGCTCTTAAAGTACCTAATCATAAGAGAAAACATCTTTTTCTCCCCGTTTTTGGAAGCATCTCTCAACACTAACATAAGTTCCTGCAACTATTTTTGTAACTTTTTACAAGAATGAGGGGCAAATACATACACAGGCTTCGTGCAAGTACAAGAGAATTTTGTTCAAAGGAATTTCTTACTAAAATCTGTTTGCTGTTGGAATAAAGTATTCTACCGTATTCCGCACTGGGCTCCGCCTCTAGTACGCAATTAGTTAACATAACATCCGCACGTGCGCACGTAAACAACAATGTCGTCACCTAAAATGTGTAGTGTTTAACGCCCGCTTTTACTACATACGGCACCGCAGGCGGTGACACTGATGATACATGAGATGAAGATGGAGCACCGGTGGAATGAGATGGCCGGGGAAACCGGAGATCCCGGAGAAAACCCGCCCCAGCGCCGTGTTGTCCACCACAAATCTCACTTTGAGGTCGCCTGGGCTCGAACCCGGGCCGCCTTGGTGAGAGCCAAGCGGTCTAACCACTGAGTCACGGCGCGGCCTGTCGTCACCTAGGTTTAACTATCTTTGTTGTTACCAGTGCATTGTTGAGCATTGTTGTAGCAGTAATCACATGTATCACATTGTAAACAAAAATACTCAGCAAGTGACCAAGTGACGAGTTACGAAAAACGTAAACATAAAACCCTACATCAACCATGTACACAAAGAATGGAAACAAAACACCTACAGATATTATTTTAATCTGAATCCGAAAGCGACTCAATTCCTTCCAAGTCAGAGGTCTACGATTCACAACTGTCATTGTCACTTTTTGATCCCACATTAAATGATCCGCCACAGTCTCTCCAGGTCCCACATATGCTGTTTTTAATTAGTCACATGTTGAACACATTGGCGCCACCTTTCTTCAGTAATTTTTTAATGCCGAATGTACCAATTCTCGCACTTCAGCTAATCCTTAACTTGACTCCAAATTAATTCTATTGGGCTAAGGAGTGATAGGGAGGCATTCTGACTACTCTACGTCCGGCTTTTTCTGCAAGTGTATCAATTACATATTTTTCATGCACATTTCTACACACCTTATAACCATCACTTGTTGAACAAACTTAGGCCCGATCTTACTTCCATTTCGCACGCTAAGATAGCCCGGAGGCAACTGGCAAACGTCACGTGGTGCTCAAAATGACGAAATTCAATTTTCTGCGATTAGCGACAAAGTTTAAAGTATATTATTGCATTATTTACCTTATAATGTTATTCCATATTATAACAAATTGAATGATTTATTGAAATCAGATAAAGCAAGAAGCTTAATAACCCGTGGAACTATATTGTGGCAGAATAAGAGTGTTAAAACCCACAGCCAATGCGGTTAATTTCCTCCACGTGCTTCTTTGACATTTACTTTATTCTTTCAGTGTGCAGATTATAGTTTCGAAGCACAACCATTTGAGTGAAAATTATTATATACTTCAACCAGATGGTGAGCACAGGCTCCTTCAGTTACAGCCAAATACAATTCACGGTCTGTTGCGGAATTTGGCCGGAAAAAGGATTTCTGCCTTTTTATGTTTACTTTACTTTAGATTTTGCTCAATGTCGCCTTTTCCTGCCCCCATGAGACACGCAAAACTGGGTGTTACAAATGGTGCAATGAACACCAGAATCGAACTTCGTTTTCTTTATGAATGCGTATCTACGATAAAAGATAAAGTATAAGTAAAAAAAAAGTATTTGTCGATTTATGCATAGTTCTCGCAAGTAGCTGCAAAAGAGGAATAAAGATAAGGCGTGGCTAGTGTGGCTGGTCTCTGACTAGCCAATGAGGTGAGCACGACGTAGCTCGTATTGACTCGCGTATTGACTCGCTTTGCTGAACCGTACAGCTATTCTTTTTGCGCTTAAAAATACTGATTACATAATTATTTGGTTTCTCCCATGTTAAAGAGCTATTTTTTTCCGCGAGTGACCGTTCAAACCCCATGTTTAGAGGACACCTGATTTCGGAGATAAGGAAATCAGGGCGCAAGGCCAGAAAGAAAAGAATCATTAAAATGCAGCAGTTGCATTCTTTACCTTGCATTCGGTAAATTGACGATCTTGTGAGGGTTAGTGCATGCTTTTCAAAGTTAGTAAGTATGCCACTTTTTTTTTCCATTTACGTCCGCCCCAACGTTAAGTTATATCGGACGGTGAATGAATTGGATGAAATGATGCTCAAATGAGTCCAGGGTCCATTGAGCTTAGAGTTACCCGACATTCGTCTTGAATCTAAATTGTACATTATTTTATTCAAAGAATAATGGAAAGAGCAAGCGATCTGACTTTCAGATTTCAATTGCGTTAATTTGTGACCGATCCACGAGGACCTGTCGGTGATTGATTCCCCGAGACCGATCGTCTAACATCCTCCAGTTCTAAATAACTCGTTATGTTGCTAGTGGCGCTCACCGGCAAACTCGAAGGGGGATAAAAGTGGCTGTGTTTATATGATCGAAACCTTTTAAATCGGTTCTTGAGTTCGAGTTCTTTTCGTGAAAATGTCACATAATTTCAACAGGAAGGCCAACTCTGGATCTTAACCTTTAACAGCTAAATGACACATCACACGATCACACATTTAATTTTGATCATTCCTGCCACCAGTGCATCAGCAGAACGATGATTTTCAGCGTGCCGCAGAATACACACTTATTTAAGAAACACTTAAACGCAAAATAGACTTTCAACTTTGTCCTTGTTATCAGTGTAAAAGGCGTTGTTTAATAAACTTAACAAGTAACAGCAAGCAACATTGAATACTCTGTCATTGATGTTTTCTTGGAGCAGATTTGGCACATTGAACTGAAATACAAATAAACACTGTAAAATGGAGAAATTATAAATACAATTTAAATAAGGCATATCGCTATAATTTTTATTTATATATCTGTGTTTGTTTTATGTTATGCAACACCCTATATAATATTAACCTGGAAACCCTCGGAATTCGCGACTGCTGCTCCCCAGATTAAGTCTGAAGCAACCGGCAACACTTATGAATCACCCACGCCATGCCTCTGGTTGTCAATTAAAGACTATTTGGAAAGTATAAATTTCGCTCAGAGTGGAGAGATAAACTGCACAAGGTTGTCGCATGAACAATCATTCTGTGACGAACATTGTTAAAGAAGTAAAGCAGTTCTCTGAATTAGAAGTTCCCTTATTTAGATCTCCTGGAAAACATGGAGCAGTGTGAAAACGTGCTACCAACTTAGACGATGTTCAAAGGTGTGTTTTACCCAGAGAAATTTATGATTTATATGCACAAGAGTGAATGTTCAAGTGCCAAAAGGCTGACCAATTTAATAAGGGAGAATGTAGAACATGTGGGCTCTGTATCTTCTGTGTATAACATTTTGAAGTTTCTTGGTTAATATAAGAGAACCAATAATGGTTGCAAATTACTGCTTAAAAGAAGCGATATGGTTGCTGCAAGACTAACATTTCTGCACAAAATACAGAACATTAAAAGTACAGGCCCATTTTTATTTGGTTGAAACCTGGTTAATAAAAATTCACTGTAGGAAGAATTATGTTTGAATAGTTTGTATTTTCCAGCTTTCATACTGTTCTTTATATAGAATTTAACCACTTCACCGATAATCAATTAAACATTGCACAGTCCGGGAATGGATACCCAATAAAGAGCGCAAACCATTTAAAGTGTTAAGTGCTTTAACAATGTTTCATAAATACACATTCCTATCTTCCTTATTTATAAAATCTTTTAACGAAATAAAAACTAGTTTAAAGTCCATTAAAGGCAGTATACAATTACGGTATCATTAACATAGACACTACATTCACAAATCGTTGAAATGTCACTATTTTGTTTCACTGTAGCGAAAGCTATTCTTTGCTACTACGCGATAATCGTGTAGGTTGTTACATATACGCTGAAACAGAAAGCTAACCTCTCAGCATCTGTGTGTATACCTCAGAGTACCCGCTGGTGGATTTGGTGAGACAAAGACAGACATATCTTCTCTCTCTGTCGCACGCTTGCTGTAGAACTGGCAACGCCAAGAGAGCACGACCATTTTATTGGCTAAGCCCATGTTCATTCTTGTTTTGTAGCTACTTTAATTTTAAATTCTCCTTGGTGAATGTTTCGGTAAGTTAGAGTTTTCTTCTGTAGTAAAGTTGAGTGTTGAGAAAGCGGAGTTGTGTTCTGGGCCTGCTTTTGGTAAACTTATGTGATTGAGATATAAGTATAGTGAACAGCTTTTGAACATATGACTATCGACGATCTCTATCCCCCATTTTTATTACGTCCTCCAATGGTAAGTCATATCGGACGATTAATGAAATTGGTGAAATGATGCTCAAACGAGTTCAAGCATTCATCTTTTAGGATAAGGGAAAACCCCGGAAGAAACCTTATCCAGATAACTCACTCTGACCGAGATTGGAACTCGGTATCACGAGGCAGACACGCTACCATCTACGCTACCGACGCAGGAATCCCCCGTTGTGCTTACTGATTGCCCAGCACAAGAAGGCAAGCTAGAGGAATGTGCAACGTAATCACTTTTGCTGTCTCCTCGGGGTGTATGCTCGCCTTCCCAGTATGACAAGGATGGACAGTTCGTTTAAAACAAGTGTTGTCACATAGCTCACCTATACATAATACCTATCACTGAACATCAGATCTGGCAGCATGGGGGTGACTCATGTGCAGTCTCATTTCACTCCTTTCCTAGAAAACAGATCCGCTACCGGAGCAGATAAACAGTTCAAGCTCTTCTGCCCTTCATACCCCTTAGCCTTCTTGTCATGGGCATACAGTACCTACTATGAAATTTTGAACTATTACTGCAACTGGTTATCTCGATTAACTTACAGTAAACAGAAAAATGGGCTTTTGTGAATAGTTCATAAAAGCTATATATATAAACTGGTGGTTAGCGAAAGTCATTTAATGCAACATATGAGATTTTTTTCAAATCTGGACGGTCATGCACTACGGTTACTTTGATGGTAAATGACATATAATATCAAATTAGAATTCCGGTTCGCTGCGAAACTTCCTGGGCGGGAAATGCCGTAAGATGGCAACTCTAACTAAGAAACTGAGGAGAACAAAGTGCATTCATTTCCTGTTAGTTGTGAAGGGTCTTCAGGTGGATATCGTATTACTGCCACTTAAGGGAAATGTAACACGACTGTGTTGTAAAACGTGCGGAGTTGGAACTTTTCTTAGGAAGTGAAGCGACGCTGATGTCATCACCATACAAGAAGTATGTTGCGTTATGGATTAATACTGCGGATAAGAATATGCCAGCATTTCATTCCTAAGAGTCCTAACTTTCAGCAATAGTATCTTTTAAGATCACTGAAATTCCATTCTCTTTCCATGGCAAAGACTTAAAAAATGAATAACGACGTCCCATTTGAGGAAAGTATCAGTATTAGAAAACTCAGAGAAGGAATATCTGGTAAATGGTTCACTCCACAAAATAAATGCATTGGACATAAACTCCGTGTTTTAACGAGATCTCATTTTTGTGTAGTAAGATTTTGTCTATCTCTTACGGTTTACTAATTATGCAAAAGCTATCCTGAGGACATTCCCAGCAGAAGATTCAGAGATTTCTGAGGACATTCCCAGCAAATTCAGGATATACGTTTCTTTTGTCATAAAAATATCTGAAACATACAGTGTTTTAATTAAAATCATTAGAGCAATTTTTGACAAAATAAACATTTTCGAGAAAGATTTGTTGTAAAGGGTAGTTTGGGGTGGGAGATTTTTTCCTCGAAAATCTTCGTGTGTAACATCCTTGGAAGGTGCTGAACTTTAATATCAAGTTTGGTATATAACAGACTTTGTTTTTGAGTTCTTCTGTTCAAACACGCACGCACGCACACACACAAGTTTTTTAAATGCCCTTTTTTTTCCCAGGGAACCTCAAAACTTCTATTTCCCCTGAAATCTCGGTATTGAATTTTTGGTTGGAATGCAATACTTTCTCTTCCTAATATTTACATGGTAGAGAAAGTAAAAATTGTTAAATATTTGTAAGTTTAAACCAATTATACAAAATAACTAATATCTTAGACTTTTTTAAAAAAAAATTAAGGTTCTCCAACGTAAGTCATATCGAACGATAAATGAAATGACTGAAATGATACTTATATGAGCCCAGGGTCCATAGAACTTAGAGTTAATCGACATACATCCTTAAGAATGAGGGAAAACCCCAGAAAATACCTTATGCAGGTAATCCACCCTGACCGAGATTCGAACTCGATACTTCTTGAATGTGATGGAGACACGCTACTACCTGCGCTACGAAGGCGGGCATATCTTGCCAATGGTTATCGCCACAAACTGTGCTTTAACGAAATTTTCATTTTTTTTTTTTTTTTGTGTAGTACTTATTTTTTGTATTTTTCCATTTATACGATATAAAAGTCATTCAGAATAAAAAGGTCTTCGTAGAAAATTCTTGATATATTTAAGATATTTGCCACGCAAATATCGGAAAATTATGCCATTTTAATCAAAACTGTATTTTATTTATATTTTCTTGTGAAAAAAAAATGTTTTCTCCTTGACTTTCTACTCGCCCAAGACTTAAAATCCTACAAAGGGGGCAATCTGAAGAAGAATGGTGATGATGATGATGATACACACACACACACACACACACACACACACACACACACACACACACACACACACACACACAAAGACATTTGATTTTTTTTCTGCTCCGGGAACTTCAAAATTATGTTCTTGGTAAAATTCTGACCTTGAATTTTTGGGTGGAATGGAGTACTTTATTTACTGTAGTAGAGAAAGGAAAAATGATTCGACAGTGATATGACTTTCCGAGCAGCTGAGTTAATCTACTGTCTTTGGGTAAATAAGAAGTGGCAACGTCGCCGCCCAAGAAATGATCTGTGAAGTCAGAATCGCTTTGCGTAGGTTGTCATCTGAGACGTGCCTTTTATTTCTCTCACAAGGCCGAAAGTGGCGGTTAATTGGAAGATGACTACACAGTTCATTCAGTGGAATCTAGCAGCAGACTGACTTGCTTCCTGAAGACCCAGGTGGTCACTGGAAGCTCAAATTTCCGAGGTGAATGTGCTCTCAATATTAGAAAACAAATCTTTGATACGTGTAACAAGAAATTAATCTTTCCGTTCATTTTGATCACTGGTGATCACTAGACTGCAAAGTGTATGAGTGATAGGTAAGTTTGCACACTGTCTTCTATTCAACTTAAAAGCATTCAACTTAAAAACATTATTTCTGGTGACAATATTGCTTTAGCTACAATACATGGAAAACGGGCTAGGTAGTGTGCGTTTAACATAAATGTACTAATGGAATTCTCTGGTAAAATACGGTTTTATAATACCGAAATCACAAAATTAATAAATAATAATAATGATGATGATGATGATGATGATGATAATAATAATAATAATAATAATAATAATAATAATAATAATAATAATAATAATAATAATAATAATAATAATAATAATAATAATAATAATAATAATAATAATAATAATAATAATAATAATAATAATAATAATAATAATAATAATAATAATAATAATAATAATAATAATAATAATAATAATAATAATAATAATAATAATAATAATAATAATAATAATAATAATAATAATAATAATAATAATAATAATAATAAAAGATTGAAAATTATATATTTGTGACACTTGAATGAAAGAGATCTAATATGATGGAAAGTGATGTGGTAGGAGTTACATTCCAGATTTTTTCATAAAAATTAATCCTTCACTGCTTTTGTACCCACGTTACATGGTTTAGTTCGATACAAAACCAGTCTCTTTTCCATCACAACATCAGCAATTATCAGACATATCAATCAAAATACAATGTAAATTCTGTGACATTTTATTCATCATGAACGACATTTAATTCGACATAGATTAACAGACACAATAATTATAATTTGTATGTTTTGTATATGAATGTTGAAAAAGACGAATAGGAAGGAAGAAGAAAGTCTAGAAATTCAAGAACTATCAGATTTCAAATCACATCAAGGAACCTGAAACAAAAGAAGAGAAGGCTGGCCCCGTAGCTCAGTCGGCAGAGCCTAGCCTGCCGTGCTAGGTGTCCCGGGTTCGATTCCCGGCGGTGGGAATGGGGATTTTTCTCCGACCAAGATAATTTCCCATCTTCCACAGAGTCTGGAAGTGTGAATGTGTGTGTGATCTAATGATTAAAAAAAAAACCCTAACGAATAGGAGTTAACACCTTCGGTATGTTCCAAAGGGAAACGGCCGCCGATATGACCATTGAGAAATGCGAGATAGATTAGCTTAGGACACGAATGAAAAACAAGAGAAATTAGCCGGGTTTCATCACTGAAAAGCAAAACAAATTGGTCAGTGATCAAGATGTAGCTAGTGAATTGTCAGCTTGCTGCTGATTTCAATAACAAAGCCAGTTAGCAGCTGATATACGTGGTAAAATAGAAATAATTACATCAGAACCGTGCTAGGGCCGCCGATATGTCCATAGTAGTTAAAGGCGGGGTATAAATGGAACAAGCAAAAGAAAAAAAAAAAAAAAGAATTACATCAGAGCTGACCGGCACATCATCGAAAACAGGTTCTCCCGCACCTTTTCGTGACATTTTTAGCAGAGTTTAGAAATGTAGACAAATTTTGTTATGGACTCATACAAAGCAATAACAAATCATTCTAAGAAATAGCTAATGCCAACAAAAGATTTAATTGGATTAAATTGCTTTTTTACATACAGTAAGTATATTCCACCAAAAAATCGATATCGACATTTTACCGAAGTATACACATCACGCGCGCTGCGTCTCTGTCGGTAAACAGTATAACTTAAGTGAAGTATCAAACTACAGTTGGATAACGGTTTGTAAGAATAGTTTGCACAAGAGTAAGTGCGGCACGTGGCTGCAACACATCAGATTTTGTAGTCTGGGCTTCTCAAAACAAGTGATATCAGTCAAATTTCAATGTCTAATTTTTGGGGCGAATGCAGTTGCAGTTCCGAAGAATGAGCGATTGTAGCTCATAACTGGCAAAAAGCACGAATTTGCACGTAGGTTGTAAACAAGCAGACATTCCTTCCCTTGCCCACTCCTCTACCCACTCCTAAGTGCGGAGGTTCACAATAAGTAGAGAAAGTAAATTTGTTATCCAGATTTCAGTAGAAATGCGCGTTTTGAAGTTCCCGCAAAAAGGTAATGACGCACGTGTGTCTGTACGTCTGTAAAGATGATAAAACTAGGATGACCTCCAAATTTGATATTTAAGTACAATAACTTCCAAGGAAGTGTCACAAAAGTTTTCAAGGAAAAAAATCCTAAACTATTGTGTAGTGCAGCGGTCCCAACCTTTTCCGACTCACGGACCCGGTCTACAACGACCTGATTTAGGTAAACCACTGACTTTATACATACGGTAAACATGTATAAAATTTAATCCCAAGCCAATAACCTTAAATTAACTTAAATCTTAACGGTTAAAACCTAATGTTACTTTGCTTAAAAAGTTAAAAAGCTACACAGCCTGTGGAATTCAGTGAGAAGGTTGCTCCTGCCTTCAGTACTTTTGAATTTAGGAACCGCAGAAACTTTGGGCTAACACAGGCTGCCAGTACCTGCGATGCGATGCATCTTGTTCCACGTTTCACTCAATAATGCCTAGCCATCTTATCAACAACTAATTACTATCAACACCTGGCATGACAGTGCATGTCTACGAATTTGTAACAACAATGTATATACAAATGAAGATTCAGAAGATGCATTGTTGCCAAGTTTTAATTATTGTAGTAAACTTGTAATATAACATAGAAAATCACATTTTATACCTGTTTTTTTTTTCTAACCCTGTTACAAAAAACTCAAAATCTGTGCTACCGACCGTCATATTACAATAAATATTTTGGCCGTTTATAATAAAAAGCACACAAAACGCATATCTAGAAGATGTAAAGTGTACGTTCACATTAAAATGGTTTCTACTTAGTTAAAGCAGCCTTGGGGTCTATAACGACCCAGACACCAAGCAAGGGTTAACGTAGATACTAAAATGATTGAGCAATTTTAATTTGGAGTCGGAACAGGTAATTCATGCTCTAAAGCTGTTTGTATGATGACTAGAGCTCGGATTTATAAGCACTATAAAGTTTGAATATATGCATGCATCTATGCACTAAAATTCTGCTAAATATGCTCTAAAAGCTTTACAATATACATTTAAAATAATTACATGATTTCAACTTTCTCACGTTTATTAATCTTGAAGTAATCAAATAGTAAATTCTTAAACATAGGCATGAATTAATTAATTTTTATTAGTTCCTATTTCAATATAATTTTGTATTAGTCGCCCTTATTACAACAAAGAATTAAATATTTTTCACCATTTTCTGGAAGAAACGATTTTATCCTGTCACTTAAAATGTTTTTATATTTCTATGAGTAAGCTGTTTGTAGATGTTCCGTAATCTATAACATTTTTGTTTCAGGGCACTTATAGCAATTCTATAAAAATAATATGGGTTTAAGTAAATAAAACCAACAAAAAATTGATTTTTAAAATATTCTGAAAATACAAAAATAAAACTTAACTTTTAACACACTTGCACAGTACTATGTTGCGATCTGTTGTTAACAGTAGGATTTCCAGTATTCACTTTTCATCAAACCAAATAAGATTTACTTTTTTTTTTTGGTAATTTGCGTCCTCCAACGTTGTCATATCGGACGGTGAATGAATTGGGTGAAATGATGCTCAAATGAGTCCAGAGTCCATGGAGCTTAGAGTTACCCAACATTCGTCTTGAAGGATAAGGGAAAATCCCGGAAAAAACCTGGGAAAAAGCTATCCAGGTAACTCACCCTGACCGAGATTCAAACTCGGGACCTCTTGAACGTGAGGCAGACATGCTACCAATCTACGTTGCCGAGGCGGGCGGCCTAAGATTTACTGCTCTTCTACTTTGGCATTGTAATATTCCGTTTTGTACTTCTCACATTTCAGAAATTACGATTAAGTAAAAATGACACTTTTTAATTCTTGGAGATGTTATCGTTGCAGCAGACAGCTTCGTTTTGAATATTAATACAAACTTTATGACGTTTTATGACGCAACGGTCGCACGGAACTTAAAAATATATGCATAATTATGCTCACATTAGTTAAATATGCACAAACCCTTTAAATATGCATTTATATGCACTATAAAGCTTCCGTAATAAAGTCCTTGCAATGTGAAATAAATTTATTACTTACTTGCATATGTTTAATTATCAAGTAATATAACATGCAAATATACGTTCTCTAATGATGACTAAAATTATTGTCTGTTGGAAGGGATTGGGAATCCAATTGTTATTATTGGAATATAGTAGATAAAGATTTTATGAAGGTCTTTTCAAGTCGTTTAAAATGTTCTTTAACTACATTCTAGACATTTTCGTCCAAAGAAAGATGATTTTCCACCAGGAAGACGTGAAGGGCATCAAAGCATTAGGTTTGATTCCCGTTGAAATACGTGTCACAAAAATTAAGCTATTTAATGAATGATTCGATATGGTCTTGCACAACATAAAGGTTTATAGTTGAACCCTGGAGAGATATATAGGTTTAAACTGTTAATTTAGGGAAATTGTTTGCTAAATAAGCTAAAGTCTGAAGCCGCTTATAAATGCTTCCAATTACCTCACAAAGCACTGCAAAGACGCGCATCAGCACAGATTTGAGGCATTAGTGGTGAATAGTAATGTATTCTGAACGGCAATGCCGCAGAAATTAAGGAAACAGTATTAGACCTAATCTTGAAACCCGCCATTATGGAAGAGTTTTGGTGAACAGGTGGGGAATAGATGGTTTAGTGCTACATTTTCCGTTATTTCAGTTATCCTAAAAATAATATAGTGATAATGACCCAAGCTTATCGGGAGGTCAGGAGAGATAAACATTAAACATATACAGCGCTCTCGCTTTACTGATAGAGAATCTTCGGGAAGTTTCTTTCCTCCGTGCCTCCCAGGACGTCTTAGATTCTTCTTCTTCTTCTTCTTCTTCTTCTTCTTCTTCTTCTTCTTCTTCTTCTTCTTCTTCTTCTTCTTCTTCTTCTTCTTCTTCTTCTTCTTCTTCTTCTTCTTCTTCTTCTTCTTCTTCTTCTTCTTCTTCTTCTTCTTCTTCTTCTTCTTCTTCTTCTTCTTCTTCTTCTTCTTCTTCTTCTTCTTCTTCTTCTTCTTCTTCTTCTTCTTCTTCTTCTTCTTCTTCTTCTTCTTCTTCTTCTTCTTCTTCTTCTTCTTCTTCTTCTTCTTCTTCTTCTTCTTCTTCTTCTTCTTCTTCTTCTTCTTCTTCTTCTTCTTCTTCTTCTTCTTCTTCTTCTTCTTCTTCTTCTTCTTCTTCTTCTTCTTCTTCTTCTTCTTCTTCTTCTTCTTCTTCTTCTTCTTCTTCTCTCTTTCTTCTCCTTCTTCTCCTTCTTCTCCTTCTTCTCCTTCTTCTCCTTCTTCTCCTTCTTCTCCTTCTTCTCCTTCTTCTCCTTCTTCTCCTTCTTCTCCTTCTTCTCCTTCTTCTCCTTCTTCTCCTTCTTCTCCTTCTTCTCCTTCTTCTCCTTCTTCTCCTTCTTCCTCCTTCTCCTCCTTCTCCTCCTCTTCCTCTCTCCTTCTCCTCCTTCTCCTCCTTCTCCTCCTTCTCCTCCTTCTCCTCCTTCTCCTCCTTCTCCTCCTCTCCTCCTTCTCCTCCTTCTCCTCCTTCTCCTCCTTCCTCCTCCTCTCTCCTCCTCCTCCTCCTCTTCTCTCTTCTTCTTCTTCTCTTCTCTCTTCTCTCTCTTCTTCTCTTCTTCACCTTTTCTTCTTCACCTTATCCCTAGTATACTTCTCGTGGCGTTTGGGGATTCTTGTTCCTATATCTCTTAGAATTAGGATTACTGCGGGGGAATTCGGCACTGAAACCTATGGTTTATTGTACCTAAGCCCCAAGTGTGGCATCCCCGGAGGAAGGATGAGGCGAGAGGAGACAGAGGACGGCCGACCCAAGGTGCCGATACACCCGCCGACACTTCTACGCTGAAAGAGACCACCGGATGAGAGATGATATGTAATGATAATGGAGATGAAATGGAGGGACAGGAAATTCGGGGGATGTAATTTACCTACCCAGCATTCGCCTGGAGACCCGGGAAACCCCCGATGAAACCCATGGGTCAGGTAGGTCGGCCACGGGAATCGAACCGGTTCTCCCGAATGCGGGTCACAGACGAAACCGCCTGAGCCACCCTGCTCGGTTCCTCTATCCCTTAAGGTCGGGTCTGAGGAACCGAAGCTTCGGATAATATAAAAAACCAGGGTGGGTGATAAGCCCGATGCCTGGTGTGAGGGTGAGAGAAGTGGATGATAGTATGAGGGCAAGATGAATGATAGGAAAGGTCATGATGGAGCAATTTCTCCGGGGGAAATCGGAGATCCCGGAGAAACCCGTCCCCAGCGCCATGTTGTCCATCACAAATCTCACTTTGCAGTCGCCTGGGATTGAACCCGATCCGCCTTGGTGAAAACCGAGTGGTCTAACGATTGACCCCTGTTGATTCAATACTTTATTTGATAATATTGTCATTCGTACATTACATTTTAACTTTAAGAACTTAACCAAAGTATTCTAAATACCGTATGAAGTTCTATTTCGGCTCAAAAATGTCATCAACCTAGGTGAAGTATTAAAAATCAATGACCTGGGTCAATTACCGTTGAGCAGTCGAATAATATATCTTAGCGTTTAATGAATTTATGTATTCATTCATTAAAAATCGTGTACTTATTTAGTCAAACTGTGAGGCTTGATAATGGTTCTTCAAAAGGTTGGGAACCCCTGTTCTACACACGATAACCAATACATAATGTATTTTCAACATTTTAATGTCGTTGCCCCCGTCCGAAGCCCAAAGCCGGCTCATATGTCAGCTCCAGCACACCAGCCACTCGCTGGCACAGTTCCAGAAACTTGTGACTCTCAGTTCAAAAAAGGCAGTAAAAAGAATGTTGGCAGCATTGCAATCTTATATGATCACAATAAATAGGTATTCCTTGCTAATATTCTGTTCATACAACTCGTATTTCATACCGACGGATAACACTTCCCATCATCTGGAATATCGACCAATTATGGAAATTCAAATGATTGCAAGAATGCGATTTGGATGAAAGGTCAACTCGCTGCTGAACCCTAAAAGTATTAGTAAATAGTGGTAATACATAGCGTTATCCAAACTTGTGATTTTAATGCTGCATATTCAAATATGGTAAATTTTCAAATAAGTTTTGTTGAAAAAATTGTTATTATTGTGTTCTGATTTTAGTTTATTTTGACGTAAACATTTTCTCATTTTGACTGTTGGTGGCATTTGTTAGCGTTCCGTAACATATTCGATCGCTCATTCATTTAGTGCACTGCAATATTACAATTGACAAAATAATGTATTTAAAGAACACAAGTAAGAAAATAATAATTATTTATTACTGTAGCAACTATTTGCCTATTTTATTCATGGGACATTTTAATATATCCCATTCGAGGTTATGAGATTGATAAGATAAATCCGCAACTTCTCGTGGGACTACCTTCATGTGATAAATGATGTTTGACGGAAACAACAAAAGAACTCTCGATATCTGCTTTTCTGAGCATCAGCAAATGAAGCTTATTAACGTTTCGTAACGAGATTTATTTGCGCCGGTCGCCCTCGACCCGTTTCATGGAAATGAAAACATTTTGATAGGAGGGTCGGCGACCCTGCATGTCCCAGTTTGTGGGGCGATGACGGCATTCTACCAGATGCGCTTCCGGTCGCCAACGTGGCAGCTAGTCACGTGTCGTTCCAACGTGGCTGCCGGCCACACATGTTGCTGTGCAAGATAATACCGAAGGTGTATGCGTTGTTCGTCATTTCTTTTTAGGAACAATGATGACAAGAAAACAAAAACATGAATTTCAAAGCCTTCGCATAGCGACTAGCTCTTAAAAGATTTTGATATCGCTTGAGGCCACTGTATTTCTTTATGATAGGAAATATGTAGTACCTAAACCATTTCTACAAATGTTTATCCCTAGCGAAGTATATAGAAAATCAAGCTTTTCTAAGAATGGTTTGTCCAATTCATAGAGGAAGTCATGTGAATGAAGCACATTAGTTTCCCCCTTCTAATAAGCTAAAAATGTTTGAATGCGCTACCTTATATTTGAATGGACTTAGGGTGGAACTTAAGGTGATGACACTAAATACGTATCCAATTCTGTATTTTTCTTGGCGACTGAAGGAAACCTCGAAAAAATCTCAATCAAGTTGGTGCACTCACGGGATCTGACCACATTGGGAGGATAAGGGAAAACCCCGGAAAAATCTTATCTAGATAACTCACCCTAACCGAGATCCGAACTGGGAACCTCTTGAATGTGAGGCAAACACGCTACCCCCACACCACAAGGCAACTTCATTGTGTGCGAGGTTAACTCTTATTCAGAAGTTATTTCATGGTAAATGTAAAGCATATTTGATTACTTATGTCTGATTTCTTTGGTATTTCATTCTTCTCGAGTAAGTGGAACATGTTTTAAGATACCGCTTGAAGTTCATTCATCCACTCAATGGATGCAAATCTGCTTTGAACAAGTGCAACAAAACTAAAACTTGTTTTGGACTTTAGAAAGTGAAGCCGCGCCATAAGCTTATGGAGAACAAAGGTCAAATTTTTTCTTCTTTAGTCCCTTCCTGGGTCGCTTATATTATCAACACCAACAGTGGAAAGACAAAATGCTTCTCCAGTAGCACAACATGCCTGTATGCAATAAGATATTTATGGTGTGTTAGGGAGGCAAGAGGCTGATAGTAATTAAAGCAATAAAAACAGTTGCATTTGCTGATGTAATGGTGTATTTCAGACCCGAGTCACTGTCATTTACTGTAGCAGCATTGCAGCACTGAACCTTTACACTTTTTTGTTCTTCACTCCATCAGTTAGAGCAAACAAGCACTTAACCTATAGGGCATCTCCTCCCTTAAATCTCAATGCTTCTCAAAATAGAATAGAAGTGAGTTAACGGGTATGACGGTTCAGGATATGACCTATTGCATGTGACATCGTGAGACAAGGTCGCTGAGGCGTCAGTTACTGGTTAACACGTCTACAACGGAGAACTCTCTTCATTTGCTTCTTTTAAAACAAGTGCAAAGTCCTTGTGTATTTTGTTTTGGGGCACTTAAGATTTCGTTAAGGAGAACACAGACTTGTATGTTGCACTCACACGACTCTTTCTACTTACTCTTGAACAAATTATTATTCTATGTAAACCGAGGTAGACATTTGTAAAGTTAATTAATGTAATTGCAGTTGAACCTGATTTAAGCATATATTAAGGGGAAGAGGGAAGATTACTTATAACCAGAAGCCAGATTTTGTGGTGACAATTATTTATAAAATTCGCATTGATAATTTTAATTGGTGGTGTTTTGTGGTTTTTTTTACCGTAAATTCGCATTAATTTCGCGCAAATTTTTGGGGAAGAATTAATGAGTAATGACATGGCTCAAATGAAAAGTAACAGATAACAAGAGTAGCACAACTGTTAAAAACCCCTTTTTCCAAATTAAAACATTTTATTTGAAATCAGCAGATAGTAGGTAACATGAATAAGATAAAATTTCCCACATCAGACATCACCAAACTGCAACATACAACAAGTTGTGATATTTTCGAGTAGTGATATTTTCGCTTTTCATACTTGTTCTGTTGTCTGTCTTCAATGCCAGGAGTGCTGTTACTACATCTAATCTGTTATCGTTACCATCATGGCTTTGCTGTCCAATAATGTCACAAAGCTCTTTGTAATAAAGAAGCAAATCAGAATCACAAGTAATACCACTAGTTTTAAATGCATTTAGTTGTTTAAATGCTGCCATTACATGACTTAAATCACCTATACTTGATTTAGTAACTAGCCTAGAAGGTTCAAACAAATGATAGAGCTTTTATGGTTATTACATCATCAGTTTCTTTTGCATAATGGAGTTTAATTTAGACAAAGTCATGAAAGTCATGCGTCAGCAAACTTTTAGATTCTCTTCTACTGTTTTTCCAACACTGAGATCCAAGTGCAATTTGTTTCCAAAGCAACCACTCTCTAATATTTCACATTTGGTTCTCAGCGAGTTAATTCGGGATAAAACAAGATGAACCACAGTTTTTTTTTATTCAAATTCTATTATTTGATCTGTTATCAAAATGCAATTTTTAGAAACGAATACTGTTGGTGTTGTACCTTTGCAATATTGCAGCACTTGGCATCACAAAAATGATCATTTAACAAATTTTGCGCAGGAAGTGAAAGCTTTTCTTTTAGAAAACAAATCGACATTTGCATCAAAATAGATGGCAATGTAAACTACTGAATTAAACCAGCTAGACCAACGTGTCAGTACAGGCAAAAGGGTTAGTTTAGCTTCCAAAGCTGGGTGGTTTTCAGTGAGGTATTGTTTGTATTCGTTTTTTAACTTTCGGGCATTTCGAAACACATTCTTAAGCCCTGAAGGACAATATTTTCATGTTAATGCAATGTCTGACAGTAGCTTCCTAGAAGTTCAGTACCTTCTCAGTACCTTTGGTCATCATAATAGGACGTGTGTTTTTTTTTTTTTTTTTTTTTTTTTTTTTTTTTTTTGCTCTGCAACTATCCAATAAATAACATTTTCAGTTAGCATACGACAAACAGTTCTCAGTATCACGGGCCAGTCGGGTGCTGTGGTGTGAGTTTATTGTTGCACCGTTTAGCTGCTATTTCATTGTGCATGATGATGTCACTGTATTGGCTTTGTTAAGTGTTAAATTTTATCTTGCTTTCTTTAAATTTGTAAACATTTTTTTCATGACTTCTAGCTTCATGCTATGAAGACATGAATGTTAAATTAAAGTTATATGTATGCAATTTGAAATAAATGTGAATTTTTCTATGCAGACAAAAAATAATAGAAATTTTCTCATTTATTGCTAAAAAAACTATTATTCTCGATAAAAGAAAAAATTCGCGAAAAAATCGTTAAAAACAAAAACTCATGCCTTGCTTATAACTCAGAATTACTTACAACTGAGGTTTTGATAATGCATTTTTTAAAGTAATCAGTGGGCCTGCATCTACAAAACTTTAAAAACAATAAAGATATGTACGAAGCAAACATTTAGAAATTGGTCGCGCTTTAAACTATTGAGTTAATTTGGCCTCTTTCACTTTCCTTGCATTAAGGCAAGGCTACACTGAAAATTCCAACTTGTATAATAATAAACCTATCATTATGAAAATCTAGCCACATAATTAGAGTATCATTTTAAACATGCATGCAAATTTTCATGTTGCTACACCAAATAGTTCATTAATTATTAATTGTTTTTTTGTGAAAATATTGTAAAAATTACTCGCTATATAAAATGTTCTACGCGTCAAAATTTTTGAGCTTTTAAGTTGAATTTTTATTTTTGGCTAGTGCAGAGCAATTTTAACGCGTGGGGCATTTTGTATACTGAAAAGGTTAGAAAAGAAGTTTCTCACAAAATTAATTTTAAAGTAATTATTGTTACTTTTAACAAATTGTCACGTTTTGGTCTAAAATGGTGCAAATTATAAAAATAGCTACCAAAAATGCCAAAAAAGAATATTCCATGATGTTCAACATTTCGGCGAATTTTTAGTGTAGCCTTGCCTTAAATGCATACAGCTCATTTTGCAAAACATATTAATGCACTTTGAGCTTTTTCACCACAAATTTTCGCATGATGAAATGCCTATACAGCCCGCGTTCAAAAGGTCCGAGTTTTAATCTCGGTCAGGTTGAGTTATCTGAAAAAATTTTCAGAGTTTTCTCTTATACTGAAAGATGAACGTCTGGTATCTCTAAGTTCCATGGACTCTGGGCTCATTTGAGAATCATTTCATTCATCGTCCGATATAACTTAACGTTGGAGGACGTACAGTTATAAAATGCATACCAGTTATAAAATGCATACGCACATTTATGCACTTATACCCATTTTAGTTATTTCAGAATTTGAATCGTGATCCCCGTTATTGTCAGTGTCCCTTGAAGCTGTTCCACTACCTTTTTAATCACCGTATTTTTGCCAAACATCAACAATAATATTTCATCCTATAGTTCCCCACAGACGCTTCCATAACGATATTTAAATCCTTGTAACCATCCTGATGAAACCCTGAAATCAATCGCAATGTTCATAATTTTAGCTACATCTATCGCTTTTGCTTTCAGCATGTCGCTACTGATTGGTAGAGGTGCAGCCCATTTCTGATGGAACCATGTGAAAAGTGCCATTTCTACAAAATCAAAACCCCCCTTTCTGCTGACGGCTGCGTTTTAGTTGATTTTGCACCCAATTTTAAAAACTCGCAAAAAATAGCATTTCTATTACTGATGACTGTACACAGCATATATGTATACCTAATTCATAAATCTGAAATTTTGGTTTTGTGTGGATTAAGTTTCATCTCTCGTATGAGAGATTTAGCGTATAACATTTCCTTTTCCTGTTCTCCATGGCTCATTAAAAGAAACTTAGAATGAAAGACAAACAGCTTGGAACAGTAAACACCAAATGCCGAAAATTATCTTCACTTCCCGTTTGTTGACACGTACGTTCAGGAGGTCCCGAGTTCGAATCTCGGTCAAGGTGAGTTACCTGGATAAGGTTTTTTCCGGGGATTTCCCTTATCCTGAAAGACGAATGTCGAGTAACTCTAAGCTCCATGGACCCCGGATGCATTGAGCATCATTTCACCCATTTCATTCATCGTCCGATATGACTAAATGTTGGAGGACGTAAATTACATTGAAAAAACGACATTGTTGCGCCGAAAGCCGCCCGTTTGTCACCAACGATAAGGAATTTAAGATAGCAAATGTCGTATGCTCATTTAATTACATAAAACTCAGTTGTATTTTATTGACATTTAATACGTATAACTGCGAATTACGTATGCTCTATTAATATGTTCCTAAATTACATAATAATGAACATTATGTGAACCACTTTCATGGTTATGTAGGTGTCATAGAGTGCGAAAATTGTTTTGTTGACCATGATAGATTGCTGCGCATATATAAAATTCATTATTCTCTCTTATTTTGAAGAAAATTATTACTTGGAGCTTACCTCGCTCTGAAAGTCACGGCTCGCCACTGTATATTGTGCGTCATATAAACGTTTAAATTTTCGTAAACACAGTAATCACTATGTATGATTTGCCAACCTTGGACTGAGTCTAGCTAACAATGATGATAGAATATGCATATGGCCATAAAAGAGAAAACATTGTCCATTCTTGCTAACAATCTCTCAGACAGCGCTATACCTAAAAAATTTCCTTAACCCGAAACATCTCTCAAATGTGCATAACTATAACATGCGGTCTCTCAGACCTCGTAAAGGTTTTATCACGTAACTCCACATTGTTTGACAAAATTTGACAAAAATAGGTAAATAATCAGCTAATTCACTGCAGAAGTACATTTAAATTTAATGCAATTCACCAGCCACGATATAAATTAATAGAAATGAAGATACTAAGTAACCAAATGAAATGAAAAGATTAAATCACAGTGCTTTTGCACAGTCGATGCACATCTTTCTACTACATTCCAAGCAAATTGGTTGACTGCATTTGGTGCACTTATATGCCGTTTTCCTTTTCTTGAATACAGACCACTTCATACACGTCTTCCTCTTTTCCATTCTGTCACCTGGTATGCATTCGCTTGATTCCTGGCTGTTTCCCAGAACTTTGTGAATCATTTCCTTGATATATCTTGGTAAATTATGAATTTGCAGGCGTCTCCTTAGATGTGGCTCTATCAGTTCCATGACTACACCCTTGGTGAATTTGAGACGAGTCAACACGGGGTTTCCTCTGTAGCACAAACACAGAATAAACGATACCACTTGAAATTATTTTTGCCATAAAACTACCGTATTGTCGCGAGCCCATTGTTGATCGAGGCCGGTGACTAATTCAAAGGGACGGGCAGTGTAGTGTGTAGATAAAAGCTTGCCGAAACGGTGGGGGAAAGGAGACGGATTTCTCGAGAGTTCTAGTTCTTTGTTCTAGCCACCTTGATTGTTGGAGAACATTCCGGAATGTAAGTAATCTATAAAAAGGGGAGCCCGCCCGCCAAAAGAGTCAGTCGTTAATTGAACTCGCGTGCGTATACAGCTGTTTGTTTGTGGTCGATGACCTTGCAAGTTGTATTGTGTATGTGACGTAATTCTGGACTGCTGTGTAGGAAGTGTGTTTCTACGGAAATAAAGTGTAATCTTTGGTGTTTGTAACCTGGACTTTTAATTTCACGAACCCACAAAGTTACAGTATTTGCTGTGAGAAATTATCTGTGGTACAGGTCACTCCAGGCTCTTCTTCCAATAACGCGTTTTCTTCACTACTATCACTCTGTTTCTCGGTTATCATCTGATATGACAAATTAAGGATCAGCCTCAGAATCTCAAAAATATTCTTCGTTTCCATTTTCCACATCTCCTGTATCCAGTGATTTAGTTGAAACAAAATATTTACAGGAACTCACCTTATTAATTCAGCAATTTCCAAATGGACTCGTACTGGGTGTCAAAATCAGCGGCCTAGTGCTTCCAACAAGCTGTTTCATCAGCTGGACGTCTTCCCTTTCGTAGCTAGGACTTGACATATGTTGTACGAGAGTGGGTCAAAAAGTAATGCCTCCTATTTCCCCCCCCTTAAATAAGTAAGTTATGTGAAAACTTTGAATTTGGCGCAATTCCTCAAACCTTCTTCTCCAATCCGCTGCAGTCAACAGGTGGCAGCACTGCATCCTCTTGCAAAATGGCTGACATCGACATTCGTATTAGACAACGTTCTGTGATTGAATTTTTGACTGCGGAAGGTGAAACGCCAATTCGCATTCACGAAAGGCTAAAAAATGTGTATGGTGATGCAACGGTGAATGTCAGCACTGTTAGACGATGGGTTCGTCGCTGTAACGAAGCTGAAGGGCAAACACCATTGGCAGATGAAAAGCGAAGCGGCATGCCGGTGACTGCAGTGACTCCATGCAACATTCAGCAAGTCGATGATATCATTCGTGGTGATCACCGGGTAACAACAGGTGAATTGTGTCGCATTACCTCCCTCAGAAAAGGCAGTGTCATGACGATTATTCAACAACTGGGTTACTCAAAAGTTTGTTCACGTTGGGTACCAAGAATGTTAACCGCCCAAAACAAAGAAACAAGGAAAACAATAGCCTCCGAACACATGCAGCGCTTCAATTTGGAGAGAGAGGAGTTTCTGGAAAGAAATGTTACTGGAGACGGAACGTGGGTTCATTTTTTTGAACCCGAATCAAAGAGGCAGTCAATGGAATGGCATCACACAACGTCACCGAAGAAAAAAAAATTCAAAACTCAGCGGTCGGCAGGGAAAGTTATGGCGACAGTGTTTTGGAATGCAGAGGGTGTGCTTATGATTGATTCTTTGGAGCAGGGATGCACAATAAATTCTGTTCAATATGCCAGAACTCTCAATAAGCTGAAAGCACGTCTTCGCTGAGTTCACCTAACAAAAACTATGGCGGATGTTCTTTTGCATGATAATGCAAGACCACACACCAGCCGTTACACCACTGCAGAAATTGAGAAATTGGGATGGCAAGTCTTACCTCACCCCCCATACAGCCCTGACCTGGCACCATCAGACTTACATCTTTTCGGACGTACCTTATTATTAATAATGATGACCTATGTGGAATTACAAAAAGCTACAACCTAAATATCATAGACGTTGGCCCCAACAGAATAACAGACTGTTCAAGCAAGGCAATTGATCATGTAATAACCAACATAGATCCAAAGGAATCATCATTCTTTAATAACGACTTTCATATTTCAGATCACACAGCCCAGGTAGTAGACATATACAGACTCATCATTGAAAATATAGAACCAAAATATACATATAGTAGGGATCTTAGAGAAAGTAATGTACAGAACTTAATTGATAGACTATCTCAGGAAAATTGGTCTGGTGTTTATAATTCAAAAACTACAAACGAAAAGTGGTCCTCTTTTTTCAATACATTTAGACTCCATTATAACTCAGCTTGTCCGGTAAAAAAGAAGTTGCTCACGAAAAGTAAACCCAAAGAAATAAAATTGCCTGCAAAGATAACGGTTCTCCGAGAAAAAATTAAAGATAATTACGAATTCTATAAAGCCACTAAATTGAACGTCTATAAGGAACTACTAAAAAAAAAATATAAAAAACAGTATAAGCAAGCGCTGATAAATTACAAAAAGTTCAACAATAGTAAAGAAATAATGATGTCAATGTAGCCAAAACAGCATGGCAAATTGTAAAAATTCAAATGAAAACTGATACACATAAAAAATAGCATTCAATTAAATTATAATGGCAGACACATAGTGGACCCACATGAGGTCAGTAACCTGTTAAATAACTATTTCCTGGACATGGGTAGAAGTGACAATAGTGATGATAAAGAACACCACTCTAGAATAGTAAATGTATGTGGGAGTGTATATTTGTACGAAACAAGTGCTGAGGAAGTAGATTTAGTCATCAGCGAATTAAAAAGTTACAGTGCACCTGGTTGGGATGGTATAGCACCAAGAATTTTAAAATATTGTAAACATTTACTTGTGGAAATTCTGGTACATCTGATCAACTACTCTATGGAAAATGCGGTGTTCCCGGAACTGTTAAAAATTAGCATAGTTAGGCCGGTGCATAAAAATTGGGAGAAGGAGATGGTCAGCAACTACTGACCCATAACCTTAACATCAATAATAGCAAAACTGTATGAGAAAATTTTGTATAAAAGGTTAACATGTTTCATTGAGTCAAACAGTATTATGTCTAACTCACAACACGGTTTTCGCAAAGGATTCTCAACTGTTACAGCTGTGGCAGAATTTATACATAATATTATGATAAATTTGCAAGAAGGAAACAAAACTGTAGGAATATTTCTGGACTTATCAAAAGCGTTCGACTAAGTTTCTCATGAACTTCTATTAAGTAAACTGCAGAAATATGGAATAAGAGGTAAAGTACACGAACTCATAGCATCATACTTGAAAAATCGTCAACAATGTACTGAAATATACTGGAATCAAGAGAAAATTAGTCAGGCAGTTATATCAAACTATGGTGTGGTAAGAACGGGAGTTCCTCAGGGTTCAGTATTGGGTCCCCTATTATTCTTACTCTATGTAAATGGCATACAAACCCCAAAAGAATGTAGCTTAACATCATATGCAGACAACACATCTCTAACTTGTGCAGTCAGAACTTTCAAACAACTAGAAGAAAAGGCCTCCGCATCATTAACCCATGTAGCAAACTATCTGAAATACTCAAAACTGCACATGAATTGTGACAAACCAAAATATATATTATTTGAACTGCGGGACAGCAATGATCAGGATTTAGTCATTAGCATGATGATGTTTAGTGTCATTAATCGACTCCCAATAAATTTAATTTTTTCAAATACACTGTTTTCAACACTTCTATGAAAGGATTTATGAATAACACAGTTGTTGAAGGAATATCATCCACAAAATTCTTGGTTATTATTATTGATAAAAAGCTATCATACAACAGCCATATAGAAATGCTAAGTAAAAAATTATGTACTAACTTATATTTACTAAGGAAATTATCACCATATCTAGAAAGTGACACACTAAAAATGGTATATTATGGCTTAATTCATTCACATATCGCATATGGTATTGAAATATGGGGAGCTACCAGCCAGTTAAACTTAAATAAGATCCTAATTTTGCAGAAAAAAAGTCTAAGGTGCATCTTCAGCCTGTCAAGTCGCATTCAGTAAAGGAAATTTTTAGACGACAATGTATACTAACCGTGGTATCATTGTTTGTGTATAAGGTTATCGTACTTGTTAGGACTAACAGTAAATTCACATCACTAAATGGGGAACATTATCGTTATAACACTAGATGAATAAACAACTACCATAGAGAATATAAAGCAAAAACCTCTAACAACAAAGACCCATACATTGCAGGTATCACTTTGTATAATAAACTTCCTCCATATATTAAATCGGCACAAGGCAATATATTTAAAATTCTCTTGAAAAAAATACCTCATAGATAAATGTTTATACAGCCTAAGTGTATTATAATTGTCTTATATTCTTGTTGTAATTATTATACCTATTTCTTATATATAAATCTCTGTAAAGTTTAAGGGAATCAGAATTGTACTATATTATTATTTCTCTATACTGATGTAATTATATACTCACTAGTACTAGGGATAATTAAATATTGTAAAAAATGTGTAAATATTAGCTAAAATAACTGTATGCAATAGTTGTACTAATTATGTAACACAATAATTGTTAAGGTTAATGTAAATGGAAACTCCTCAAACAAAGCTAAATACTCAGTTTTTGAGAACCTAAATGTTGAAGAAAGCTTTGAGGCTAGTACAATAGAACTAACAAAATTAAATACATACATATCTTGCGTATATAGGACTCCAACTAGTAATATTTCAACATTAACAGAAAACCTTGACAAAATGTTACAAACTGTATTAAATAAAAGAAAAAATCTAATTATTGTAGGTGATGTAAATATAGATTTTTTAGGAAATAATGTAAATGCAGAACTTCAATTAACATTAAATTCATATGGAATGCAAAGTAATTGTAGAGGAGCCAACCAGAGTAGCCACAGCTAGCCAAACAGCAATAGACCAAATTATTCTCAACAAAAAATCTTGGAACTATGACCTAGATGTAATTGAAACAGGGTTCTCTGACCATTATGCACAGGTTGTAAAGTTGCAACATACATCAGGCTATAAATTCCAACAGGTATTTGCCCCACAAAAATTAATTAGACTGATAAATGAAACAAATATAGGGTACTTAAATCATTTATTACAAAAGGAAACATGCGAGTTTGTTTACAACTTGCACTCAGTATATGATGCTTTTAATGAATTCCTAAAAACATTTAGCTAATGTTTCGAGATTGCCATACCCCAAAGGCACAAATGGATCACAATAGGTATTAAAACATCAGGCGAGAGACTTAAATTTCTTAATAAATTAAAGAAGCAGGGTAACGTTACAGAAAGTTTCAAACTGTATTATAAGCGATACAAACAGATATACAGTAGAATAATATGCGAAGCAAAGAAGCTCCATAACGAAAAATTCATACAGAGCGCAAACAACAAGACTAGGGCCATGTGGTCAGTTGTTAAACAAGAGATTAAACAAGGAAATCAAAATACAAAAAATATTAATCTAGTACATGAGGGGACACTAGTAAATGAGCCCAAACAAATTGCAAATATTTTTAATAATTATTATGCAGATATGGCCAAAAATATAACACCAAGCAAGGGAACAGATAAATGCCCAGGAACATTGCCGCACAGAACACAATGCAATAGTTTATTTTTAAGACCAGTTACAGAAATTGAGTTAGTAAATATAATTAATAGTCTCAAAAATAGAGAATTCTGTGGTATAGATGAAATACCTGATAAAATTGTTAAAAGATCTGGCCTATATATTGTAAAACCACGATGTCATATTATAAACATGTCTTTGTCAACTGGTGTTTTCCCTGACCTACTGAAAATAGCAAAGGTTAAACCCTTATATAAGAAAGGTAGTGTGCATGAAGTTTCTAATTATAGGCCAGTCTCACTTCTCTCAGTATTCTCCAAATTATTTGAAAAGGTAATACACAAAAGACTGATTGCTTTTCTGACAAAACACAACATAATCTCGAAAAATCAGCATGACTTTTTGAAAAGAAAATCCACGGTAACAGCATTAACAAATTTTGTAAAATGTGTATATGAATCTGTAGATAGGAAGGAGAAAAACGTTGGTTTATTTTTGGATCTTTCGAAAGCATTCGATACAGTAGATCACCATATTCTGTTAAGAAAGTTAAGTTCAGAAGGAATAAGAGGTGTAGCCTATGAATGGTTCAAATCCTACTTAACACACAGTCAACAGGTTGTAGAAATTACAAAAGTAGATGAAAAAACAAATGACTTTCATACCTCACAGTCCCTCAAAAGATCTATAACATCTGGTGTTCAGCAAGGATCAATTCTCGGACCAGTACTTTTTCTGATGTACATAAATGATCTAGAGTGTTTTATCAAGAATTGTAATTTAACTTCTTTTGCTGATGATACCAGTATTTTTCTAACCGGGCCAAATTTCTATTCTCTAGATGATAATATAAAACTGGTAACAAATCAACTAATCAAGTGGTTTGAAGCAAACAGATAGTAATAAATGCAGAAAAGACAGTGGCTATCTCTTTTCAAAATATACATGGTATCCAAAGTAGTGGCCCTAATATAATACTAAATGATAAATATATTGGCTACTCTGAATTCACAAATCTCCTTGGTCTACATCTAGATAAAAACTTGAAGTGGAATATTCACATTAACGAAATTTCTAAAAAACTTAGCAAATTGTGTTTTCCCCTGTTTATACTGTCTAAGGTAATGAATAGAGAAGCACTTTTATCCCTGTACTATGCATACTTTCACTGTATCATTTCTTATGGTATAATACTATGGGGGAACTGCGAAAAAGCGATTACCATATTTAGATTACAAAAGAGAGCTATACGTACCATACTAAAGGTAAACAAAAGAACTAGTTGCAGAACACTTTTTCAAGAATTAATAATATTGCCTCTACCTTGCTTGTATATCCAAGAAATAGTAACCTTTGTTAGATTAAATATCCATTTATACTCCACTAATACACAAACACATAATCATGATACTCGAAGAAAAGAGCAAATAAGTATAATCCCCCATAACACCAGTTTGTTTGGTAAAAGCTTTATATATACTGGACTTTGCCTTTATAACGGCCTACCTGAACACCTAAAGAGCATATCTGCACTTCCTAAATTTAAATGCTGTGTGAAAAAGTTCCTGTTAGAACATTGTTTTTATAGTATAGGTGAATTTTTTGAATATGTCAACTACAGATAAATTGTTATTATATTGTACATACAGTTTCTGAATTTTCATTTCTAAACTTGTGTATATGTTTATTGTATAATTTTTAGTTATAAGTACTTGATGTGTCCTATATCATGTACTATGATCAAAAGGATGAATAAATACAAATACAAATACTCATGTACATACTTTAGAATGTGACAATGTCTAATGCTTGTAACTCACAAGTTTACAGACAATAAAGATTATTATTATTAGACGTAATACGAATCATGCGGTATTCCAGGTACTCAAATATCACGCACAGTTCTAAATACAGTTTATCACTACAATGACAGAGTCAAACTGATTGGTGATTGTTGCTTTGAACGTGGCAAACATTAAGATACCCAGAGAGACCGCGGAGTTTTGCAGTGCTACCACACTCCAACTTGAAAATGACTGATGGGTCTGAGGGATGTTATGTGATGTTTAAGGGCGCTAAACTGCGCGGTTATCCAGCGCCCGGGAAGATGGGTCTGAGAGACCATGTTTCGGGTTAAGGGTTAAACACAGCTGTTTACAGAGGTTTACCTAAGATTATCCTAATACTGTATTCTATTTTTTGTGTGATTACTAGAGCCCAGATTTGTAAGCACAATCAAATGGTGAAATAAGCAAGCATATAGGCATGAAAAATTAATAAAATAGGCACCAAAATAAGCAAATAAAAATAAAAATGTAATCATCAACTATTGTTTTGTAGAATTCTTACTTTGCGTAGGCTTGTTATGGTACACGAGGGAGATTATCTTGAGATTTTCTGAGTGAAGCTCCAATGTTTGTCAGTGAATAATCGTTTATACAGTGAAAAGGATCTCTCAACATCGCATGATGTTATTGAAACCTGTGAAAAGCACCACAGTTCTTTTTGATTTAATTCCTCTTTGATATACTTTTCTGTACCAGAAAACGTATAGCTTTTACGCTTATCTAGTGGTGTTTCGTAAACAGGGTTTGTGTTAATACTTACTGAGTTTCTGTCGAGCTTCCAACTGTGTTATAGTAGCAGGTATGTTGGATGTATTCTATCTCATCTTGGATGCCTATGTTAGCAAAACTTTCCTAATATTAGCAAAATGTTCCTGAATGGCGACAATGCTGTTTGCATCTTCTGCATCTAAGGAATACAACGCTGTTTGTACTTCATTGAAATGTTCTGCGTACTATGACACAGCCGTTAACCAAGAACCCCATCGAGTTAAAACTGACTGAGGAGGTAAAGACACATTTGGAAGTACTCCATGAAATTTTACTCTAATTGGTGACACTTTCTTTACGCTAGAGACAAGAAGATTCACGTATTGGCTTCTATTTCAGCGAAATGCTGTAAACCGCCTGAATGTTAGAATGATGGCTAGTAGTTAAAATTTACTTTTAAATTTACATGATTTGGATAAAATAAGCTATTTTAATTAAAAAACATAAAATAAGTAAGCAAACCCTGTATTTCGGCCAAAAAAAAAAAAAAAACATTTTGCTTATAAATCCAGACTCTAGTAAATACTATAAAATACCCTAAACTTGAAATAGGACATCTAAAATTCAGGACATATAAAAATTGATCCAAAATTCAGGACATCTGACTATCCCAAGCGAATCCATCAAGACATTGGGATAACGGAGCAAAAATGGTGACAATCCTGAAGAACCAGGACTGTGGCAATTCTGGTTTAACATAGTAATTTTGTTATAGTAAATACTATAAAATACCCTAAACTTGAAATAGAAAATACTATTTCCAAAATTCAGGACATCTGACTATCCCAAGCGAATCCATCAAGACATTGGGATAACGGAGCAAAAATGGTGACAATCCTGAAGAACCAGGACTGTGGCAATTCTGGTTTAACATAGTAATCTTGTTATTAGTTCATATATATAGTTAGTAAAAACTTTATTTAAACATTTAGAGCGCAATTTTTGGTGGTAAAATCCAGGGGCGGTTCCTCCATAAGGTTGCAGGTTTGCGCAACACCCACTGATTTTGAATGTACAACAGGTGCATTTTGCGCATTAAAGCTGTACTTGTTTGCATTGTTTTATATACAAACATGTTTCAATTACGCTTATTGTCTGTAGCTGTCCATGATCACAGAAGTCGAAATAAACAGAGATTAGCTGTAGGAGCCGCAGGTTTGCAGCGAAGTGTTAACCTAAGATTTCGCCCAAATGTGTGCTCTCTGAGGGGGTTGCGGGAGGGTGAAGAGATAGCAGAGGCTTCTTATGCATTGCTTAAATGGAGGTTTATAAACTTAGCTCCACCTACTCTTAGCAACGGCTATAGCGTGACATTCATGCTTAGCTTCTGTGTGTCTACTTGCTCTGTAGGTGATCTGTAGTGTGGTTTGCTGCAGCTTTGTTTAAGGTTAAACTGAGTATTCTAACATTTTATTTATAGTGCTTATTGTGAGGTGTTGTTTTTGTAGGTTTTTAAAATTCTGATAGAATGAATACCGTGCAATCTTTACTGGAATATCCATTTTCGCGACGAAGTGCTGAAGAAAAATCTGAAGTGAAACGAATGGGTAGGCCCACGCCAAACATTTCTATAACTCAAACGATTAAGTCAAAAGCTAGAACATTCAATAGGAAGTTCAACCCTGACATGTACAAGAAGCACGACTGGTTATGTGGATGTGATACTGTTTTCCATGCCTGCTCTTTGGAGGAGATGATTCCTGGGTGAAGCAAGGAATGAAAGACATACAACACATGCACGACCGTGTTAAAAAGCATGAATCCTCTTTGTCTCATATAAAAATGCATTAAGTTTAGCATTGTATGGCAATATTAATATTGCTGCACAAATGGACAGTGCATACAGAAGGAACATAAATCTGCATAACGATAAAGTTACACAGAATAGATATGTCCTAAACATCATAATAAACTGTATACGGTTTTGCGGCTCATTTGAGCTGGCTTTGAGATGTCATGAAGAATGTGATACATCACAAAACCCTGGTATCTTTCCAGGCCTAATTTCAGCGCTGATCTCGATAGTGTCCTGAAGGGTCACCTGGAAAAAGCAACTGTTTTTAAGGGCACTTCAAAAACTATACAAAACGAAATTCTTCAGTGTATGTTAGAGGTATGCCAAGACGAAATAATGAAGGAGATTAAGGATGCAGAATTCCTTGCTGTCATAGCAAATGAAACTACTGATGTTTCCTCAGTGTATCAGATGGTTATTATCTACAGATATCTTGTGAATGACAAACCCATAGAACGATTTTGGAGTTTTGTTCGACCTGCTGGTCATGATGCAGACTCTCTTGCCACAGTCATTAAATCTGAACTTGATCTGCAACTGTCAGGGTGCCTGAATAAACTTATAGCACAGACCTATGATGGTGCATCCGTCATGGGAGGTAGGAAACACGGTGTTCAGGCAATTGTGAAAGAGAAGTATCCTTGTGCCTCTTATATACACTGCCATGCACATAAACCTAATTTAATAATGCTGAATGCAGCCTCAATAAACATCAGTGTGAGGATCTTTTTTGCCAATTTACAAGGAATATGCACATTTTTTTCAAATTCTCCTCAAAGAACAGCTGTGCTTGATGAAGTTGTGCAGAAACGATTGCCACGTTCTGTTCCAACACGATGGAATTTTCATTCATGAACTGTCAATACCATTTTCGAACACAGGGAGAATTTAATTAAATGCATGGAGGTCACTCAGAAGAGAGCTCTGTTAAACAACAACACAACACTTGTTCAGGCTTCTGGGTTTATGGCCACTTTGAAAGATGATAATTTTGTATTCTGGCTGTCTTTCTTCCACAAGATCATGCCCCATGTGGACATTTTGTACAATCAGCTGCAAAAATGAGACTGCAGTGCAATATTTGCCCTTGCCCAGCTAAGCGCATTTGAAAGGGAAGTGCAAAAAGTAAGAAATAGCGTGGATATTGAGGAACACGAAGAAACTGCAATTAAGAGGAGAAGAATAGAAGATCATGATGTGAAAAGAAGAGAAGCCCTTGAAGTCTGTGACATTCTTAGAGAAGCAAAGGACAGATTTAGCTTCATGGGGCATCTGGTAGCCTCGACTTTATTTCATCAAGAAAATTTCTCCGACTATGATAAGACATTTCCAGAGGATTCCCTTAGAGGAACAATAAGGTTCTACCTTTTATCATTGGAACAAAAATTCGTACAGAACTGACTGTAATTTACAGTCGAGAAGAATTTCGTGGAATGTCCGGCGCTTTGTGCTTGATGGACTTCATTAAGGAAAACAATTTATGTGCTACATTCAGCGAATGTGTCAAAATCCTGCGAGTGTTGTTAACTATGCCAATGTCTACCGCTGAAGCAGAACGCTGTTTCTCAACTTTAAAAAGAGTAAAAACTTTCCTTAGGAACACAATGTCACAGGACCGATTGTCAGCATTAGCAATGCTTTCAATTAAGAGGGAGTTTGTTATGAAGATCAGCGACTTCAATGCAAAAGTTATCGATAGATTCGCCAGGTCTAAGGAGAGGAGAGCAGAGTTTCTGTATAAATAGGTGAGTCACTACTACTCTGTATTTTATTTTTCATTTGTGCACAACTAATAATTTAATCCACCAGCCGCCACTGGTAAAATCTAGTTATATGATATTCTGCACAAGATCAATATTATGTTCTTCTGTAGTCATCATCAATCAAAATTTTGTAGTTTGTTCACCAACAGGACTTGAGAGCTGAAATGAGAATTTTCAAATGCATAGCAAAGAGTTTTAGTTGTTCCCTATTTACAAATGGTTTTTAACCTTAATACCGAGTATTATTTTTTACTTTCTTTACCTAGTAGATAGAGAAAATATTGCATACATCTGATAATTGAATTTCACCAGAAATGCAGGTTTTGAGGTACCTGGAATAAAAGAAAGGTACTTCAGAAACAGCTCCATGTGTGTATGTTTGTATATCTGTGAATGGCGTAACTCAAAAATGAAAATTGGTTAAATGCTGCAAATGTTTAAGTTCAGCACTTTCCAAGGATGGGACAAAGATTTTAAAATAGCTCAGACTTTGAAATCCCACAGTCATTAATCTGATAAAGGAGTTCATAGTTCCACCACCAGAGAGAAGACTGCAGGCAACAACAGATAACAGTTGGGCTTACAAGGTTGAAAATGGAAGCAACAGCTCCTGAAACTAGTCCCTCAGAAAATCATAATGTAAGTGATGTAGTCTGAACAATTAACTACAAATAGTTTTACCAATTAATTTGGATCTCACTCTCATTAAATTCCTCCAAACATGCATAATTGGTAAGTTGCTATTTTTTTTTTTCTTGTGGTCTTCCAAAAAGCATCAAATTTCAAAACTATCACATACTGATCCACTATTTAAAAATGTGACTATTAGTTTAGTCTATTGTAGTGTTTTTATGCCTGCAGTGAAATGTAAAGCAATGAATCTTTAGCTCGATAAATAAGTTGTAGATAGAAGAAAAAGCTGTTTATAGAACAGTGAACAGAGAAATATCATGTGATGACATTTCTTTTTTTTTCTGTAGAGTTTGTGCACAAATTTGGACACTCATGCAGAAAGTTGATATACATAGAAGAGAAAGTTATCTTATTTGCTAATATGTACTTCTCTTAAGCACAAAATATTTAATGTATGTTTCTGCTTTTTTACAGAGTTGTGGGTGGCAGGATGAAGCTTCATCTGATTATTTGTGTTGTGCTTCTTGCACTGCTCCTTGTAGATGTTGATGCTGAGAAAGTGGTAAGTCATTTTAAGAGAAGAGTAAAAATCCTTATCTTGACAAAGTTAAATCTGTCTAATTTATGACTAGCCCAGAAGTTTAGCCAAAAAACAATACAACAGGTTAGTAATGACACGATTACTACCTAGCCTCGTAAACATGGGGGAGGGGATTGAGTTCCATGCAGTTGCACATGTAATCATATAACTGAAGTCACGGGCAGCGGTAATCTATCAAATGTGGTCACACGATGGACACAATGTCATAGAATATATTGTACATTTATTCATAAATTATACAAAACAAACTTATCTTTTTCAGATATATGAATATAAACAAGAATTATTAATATTCACAATGTGCACAGTAAATGAAAAACTAATTCTTTTTTTTTTTTTTTTCCAAATTTTACGTCCTCCAATGTTAAGTCATATCGGATGGTGAATGAGATGGGTGAAATGATGCTCAAATGTGTTCAGGGTTGATGGAGCATAGAGCTACCCCACATTCATCTTTAAGGATAAGGGAAAACCCTGGAAGAAACCTTATCCAGGTAGCTCACCCTGACCGAGATTCGAATTCAGGACCTCTTGAACATGAGGCAGACACGCTACCATCTATGCTACCAAGGCAGGTAGCTAATTCGTTGTGACAATACTACATTATGTCTGTGCAAATGCCTCAGTGTATCAACAATTACATGTGCTACAGTCTTTTCCATACAATCTGTTGTTTCATCTATGGAAACCCATATTCAGTTGTCGGACATGGAGTTTCTAATATCCTGAAGTACATCTTCATAGCACAACTTTAGGTATTCCTTGCATATTGTGGACTTGAATGGCAATATTTTTCCTGTATATTTTTCTAAAAACAGCTTGAAATAACTATTTTCTACTTTCCAGAAGGAGTTGTTTGCTCCCTCCATCATGTTGCACAGATCATGACAAATACTACTGTGTCTGTCTGCATTAATGTTAGACATTGAAGGCACATTTGCCTCTGTTTCTCTGTTTACCAACAGCATAAGTTGATGATTAACTCATTGACGATCTATACCTCGTGCACAACTAACTTCATGGATTTTTGGCTAAACTTCCAGGCCCTGTTTATGACCCATTATCATGGAAACAATTTAAGATATCAGAGTGAAAGTTTTACAAGATTGAGGTACATGACTTCTAAGTCTGCTGGTTTACTTTCATGCAATAAGCTTGTTTATTAAAGAAGCTTTTGATTGAAGTTTACCAATAATTGTTTTTAAAAAAATCCTTTATTAACATCAAACTAGATCCACAACATTTAAACATTGTTTTTCTTCTTCTTAACTATCCTCAATAAGTTCTTTAAAAACAGGTTCATCTATGCCATAAAAGTCAGTCAGTGCAAAAGCTATTTAAAACAAAACTAGAGAAAATGCATAACAATAATTTCAATATTATTTGAAGCAAAAGGCTAGAAACAGTGATGTATTTAACATTTGAAAGTAATGAGTCGGTAATTCAGTCGGATAACTGTTGACAATGGGGACAAAACATTCTCAAAAAAAAAGAAGTGATGTTTGTTTTTGAATTACCGACTCATTACTTTCAAATAATTTCAATGTATGCTTGAGTAACAATAAACATATACAAAAAGTGCAATTCAAACTTGTATGCATAATATTTTATATTTATAAGTGCAGCAGTTTGCCCAAGAATTGTAAATGTTTTGGAGACTCTTTGTATCAACTACCCTTAATTTTCTACTGATTTTGACCAAAATTGAAATGCATTCAAATTTTTATATGCACAAAATATTTACTGTACACATGTAATGAATGATTCATGAGATTTTTTCCTGCATGTGGATGAATGAGCAGGTACTTTTCAATGGTGAATGCTCCATTTGTGATGCATTTTAAATGCTGTGTAGTTGTAGAGCCATGCAACTATATATATTTATGAGTTCATGCTTAGATCTTATTAATTACACTTGATGCAACTTTTTTTTTTTATATACTTATATTATTTGTATTGTTCTAAATATTTGTATTGACGTATCCAATGTCATTGTATTGACTTAACGGATGAATACTACTACTACTACTACCACCACCACCACCACCACCACCACCACCACCACCACCACCACCACCACCACCACCACCACCACCACCACCACCACCACCACCACCACCACCACCACCACCACCACCACCACCACCACCACCACCACCACCACCACCACCACCACCACCACCACCACCACCACCACCACCACCACCACCACCACCACCACCACCACCACCACCACCACCACCACCACCACCACCACCACCACCACCACCACCACCACCACCACCACCACCACCACCACCACCACCACCACCACCACCACCACCACCACCACCACCACCACCACCACCACCACCACCACCACCACCACCACCACCACCACCACCACCACCACCACCACCACCACCACCACCACCACCACCACCACCACCACCACCACCACCACCACCACCACCACCACCACCACCACCACCACCACCACCACCACCACCACCACCACCACCACCACCACCACCACCACCACCACCACCACCACCACCACCACCACCACCACCACCACCACCACCACCACCACCACCACCACCACCACCACCACCACCACCACCACCACCACCACCACCACCACCACCACCACCACCACCACCACCACCACCACCACCACCACCACCACCACCACCACCACCACCACCACCACCACCACCACCACCACCACCACCACCACCACCACCACCACCACCACCACCACCACCACCACCACCACCACCACCACCACCACCACCACCACCACCACCACCACCACCACCACCACCACCACCACCACCACCACCACCACCACCACCACCACCACCACCACCACCACCACCACCACCACCACCACCACCACCACCACCACCACCACCACCACCACCACCACCACCACCACCACCACCACCACCACCACCACCACCACCACCACCACCACCACCACCACCACCACCACCACCACCACCACCACCACCACCACCACCACCACCACCACCACCACCACCACCACCACCACCACCACCACCACCACCACCACCACCACCACCACCACCACCACCACCACCACCACCACCACCACCACCACCACCACCACCACCACCACCACCACCACCACCACCACCACCACCACCACCACCACCACCACCACCACCACCACCACCACCACCACCACCACCACCACCACCACCACCACCACCACCACCACCACCACCACCACCACCACCACCACCACCACCACCACCACCACCACCACCACCACCACCACCACCACCACCACCACCACCACCACCACCACCACCACCACCACCACCACCACCACCACCACCACCACCACCACCACCACCACCACCACCACCACCACCACCACCACCACCACCACCACCACCACCACCACCACCACCACCACCACCACCACCACCACCACCACCACCACCACCACCACCACCACCACCACCACCACCACCACCACCACCACCACCACCACCACCACCACCACCACCACCACCACCACCACCACCACCACCACCACCACCACCACCACCACCACCACCACCACCACCACCACCACCACCACCACCACCACCACCACCACCACCACCACCACCACCACCACCACCACCACCACCACCACCACCACCACCACCACCACCACCACCACCACCACCACCACCACCACCACCACCACCACCACCACCACCACCACCACCACCACCACCACCACCACCACCACCACCACCACCACCACCACCACCACCACCACCACCACCACCACCACCACCACCACCACCACCACCACCACCACCACCACCACCACCACCACCACCACCACCACCACCACCACCACCACCACCACCACCACCACCACCACCACCACCACCACCACCACCACCACCACCACCACCACCACCACCACCACCACCACCACCACCACCACCACCACCACCACCACCACCACCACCACCACCACCACCACCACCACCACCACCACCACCACCACCACCACCACCACCACCACCACCACCACCACCACCACCACCACCACCACCACCACCACCACCACCACCACCACCACCACCACCACCACCACCACCACCACCACCACCACCACCACCACCACCACCACCACCACCACCACCACCACCACCACCACCACCACCACCACCACCACCACCACCACCACCACCACCACCACCACCACCACCACCACCACCACCACCACCACCACCACCACCACCACCACCACCACCACCACCACCACCACCACCACCACCACCACCACCACCACCACCACCACCACCACCACCACCACCACCACCACCACCACCACCACCACCACCACCACCACCACCACCACCACCACCACCACCACCACCACCACCACCACCACCACCACCACCACCACCACCACCACCACCACCACCACCACCACCACCACCACCACCACCACCACCACCACCACCACCACCACCACCACCACCACCACCACCACCACCACCACCACCACCACCACCACCACCACCACCACCACCACCACCACCACCACCACCACCACCACCACCACCACCACCACCACCACCACCACCACCACCACCACCACCACCACCACCACCACCACCACCACCACCACCACCACCACCACCACCACCACCACCACCACCACCACCACCACCACCACCACCACCACCACCACCACCACCACCACCACCACCACCACCACCACCACCACCACCACCACCACCACCACCACCACCACCACCACCACCACCACCACCACCACCACCACCACCACCACCACCACCACCACCACCACCACCACCACCACCACCACCACCACCACCACCACCACCACCACCACCACCACCACCACCACCACCACCACCACCACCACCACCACCACCACCACCACCACCACCACCACCACCACCACCACCACCACCACCACCACCACCACCACCACCACCACCACCACCACCACCACCACCACCACCACCACCACCACCACCACCACCACCACCACCACCACCACCACCACCACCACCACCACCACCACCACCACCACCACCACCACCACCACCACCACCACCACCACCACCACCACCACCACCACCACCACCACCACCACCACCACCACCACCACCACCACCACCACCACCACCACCACCACCACCACCACCACCACCACCACCACCACCACCACCACCACCACCACCACCACCACCACCACCACCACCACCACCACCACCACCACCACCACCACCACCACCACCACCACCACCACCACCACCACCACCACCACCACCACCACCACCACCACCACCACCACCACCACCACCACCACCACCACCACCACCACCACCACCACCACCACCACCACCACCACCACCACCACCACCACCACCACCACCACCACCACCACCACCACCACCACCACCACCACCACCACCACCACCACCACCACCACCACCACCACCACCACCACCACCACCACCACCACCACCACCACCACCACCACCACCACCACCACCACCACCACCACCACCACCACCACCACCACCACCACCACCACCACCACCACCACCACCACCACCACCACCACCACCACCACCACCACCACCACCACCACCACCACCACCACCACCACCACCACCACCACCACCACCACCACCACCACCACCACCACCACCACCACCACCACCACCACCACCACCACCACCACCACCACCACCACCACCACCACCACCACCACCACCACCACCACCACCACCACCACCACCACCACCACCACCACCACCACCACCACCACCACCACCACCACCACCACCACCACCACCACCACCACCACCACCACCACCACCACCACCACCACCACCACCACCACCACCACCACCACCACCACCACCACCACCACCACCACCACCACCACCACCACCACCACCACCACCACCACCACCACCACCACCACCACCACCACCACCACCACCACCACCACCACCACCACCACCACCACCACCACCACCACCACCACCACCACCACCACCACCACCACCACCACCACCACCACCACCACCACCACCACCACCACCACCACCACCACCACCACCACCACCACCACCACCACCACCACCACCACCACCACCACCACCACCACCACCACCACCACCACCACCACCACCACCACCACCACCACCACCACCACCACCACCACCACCACCACCACCACCACCACCACCACCACCACCACCACCACCACCACCACCACCACCACCACCACCACCACCACCACCACCACCACCACCACCACCACCACCACCACCACCACCACCACCACCACCACCACCACCACCACCACCACCACCACCACCACCACCACCACCACCACCACCACCACCACCACCACCACCACCACCACCACCACCACCACCACCACCACCACCACCACCACCACCACCACCACCACCACCACCACCACCACCACCACCACCACCAAGAACTGTAAGGATTTTAAACTTATATATTTTCTCTGTATGATTTTGAATCTTAACTTAAGTTGAAGAAAAACTGCGGAAGTTGCTGTACCATAAATTTTAATGTGGGATCCATGTTTTACCATATTCATGTTAGCCTCTCTCCTGCAATAATCCTCTCTCTCAACACTTGTAGGTATGGTGACATGCTTTCTTAACACCTTCAAGGAAGCAAGAGGTTTGCTCAGGCAGTTTTTTCTGTGGCCCACATTTGGGATGCCCGGGATCAGTTTCTGTGGCCAATCAACCTGACCCATGGGTTTTTTCGTTTTTTTTTCCAGTCCCCAAGCCTGGTCTGGTGGGCCTGTTTCTGGATTGCAGGTGGGCGAGCTGCCGGGGAGTTTCCAACTGTTAACATATATGGACCCTGCCCTCTGCACTGTAGGGGCTCCTTGGAACAGCCGCCCTCTGTCTCCTCTCGCCTCATTCTTCCTCTCGTGGATGCCCCACTTGGGAAATAGGTACAATAGATCAAGAGTGGTCGCTGTGCTGTATCCCCTCTGTACTGTAATCCAGTTCAATCCAACAGCTTCATGGAAGGTGGATTCATTCACTGCCCAAATTTTTTAGGGCTGTCTCTCTCCACATGATACAGATGGTTGTCTAGTGCTCTTTCTGCATGCCTCTGTAGCGTAGGTGGTAGCATATCTGCCTCATGTTCAAGAGGTCCCAAATTTGAATGTTGCTTAGGGTGAATTATCTGGATAATATTTTTTCCCAATGTTTTCCCAAATCCTGGAAGATAAATATTGGAAAACTGTAAGCTCTATGGACCCTGAGCATCATTTTACCCATTTCATTTGTCTGTTATGAGTTAATGTTGGAGGACAATTTTTTTCAGTGCTCTTTCCTTTACAGAGACATTCTCTCATTTGGATCTGATTATACCACCTATGGCTATTGTTACCAGGACTACATGCCTGCCAAACTGTAACCAAATTATGTTTTGCAAATTTCAAGACATAAATATTTTTTTTAAGTTGCTATGTTTTGTTTATTACCATAGCTACAAAACAAAGCAAAATCTGCACTTGAATAATTCCACAGTTACTTTTTGTGTTTAGTTATGACTTAAAAGTATATTTTATACCACAGAGAAGAAATATAAGTTTAAAGCACAAATAATCACTTGTGTGTACCTTGTACATGACAACACATTCCTGCTCTACAGAGAAAGTACAAGAAGTACAGAAGACACCATAAGACCACTAGCACCACCACAACAACAGAATCGGAGCCTGACTTGGAAGAATCTGCAGAAGATTCAGAAAATAAGGATGTGTTTTCAATAATGGAACAGGATGAAGAGGCAGAACAAGAGGAAGAAGATGAAAAGAGAAAAAAGTTGAAATCACTGGAGGAAGAGGCAGATTCAAGAGCTGAAGCTTCTCGAGAAATTATTAAAGATAATGCAGTTCCTCTTTATGGTAAGCTTTTTCACATTATTATATAAATCACTAATTATGCTTTGTTTAAGAGGATCACCGACTATTTTAAAAGAAATTCTTATAGAAAAAAATTCAGACATAATAGAATCAGAATTAAATTGACGAGTTGCACTTCTGGCCATTTATATGTCCAAATATGATGGAATGAAGGTGAAATTATAAAATTTGATGTTCTTATAAGCTTGTTTTATTATGTTTTTGTCACTTTTGTACATTGGAATCATAGAAAACGAAAAAGACTACAAAGTTGAAAAACTATTTGTAGTTGGTATTTAATACTCTATCACTTACATTTTTATAAATTACTGAGGGACTGGTTTCGGAAGCTGTTGCTTCCATTTTTAACCGTGAAGGTCCGACTATGTTGGTGGAATTATGAACTTCAGACCTTCAAGGATGAAAACGGAAGCAACAGCTTCCAAAACACAATATAAAATATTCCACAATATATATATATATATATATATTCCCTGTAATATAAAATGTAAGTGATGGTATGTTAAAACCGATTACAAATAGTTTTTTAAATTAATTTGGACGTCAATGTTAATAAATTCCTCTAATCACATATATAATGCTACAAATGTTATTAATTCTTTCCAGGAAAAGTTTTACTTAAACCATGATATTTAATTATAAAGAATGATGTTTATGCAGAATGCTAAAATTCAAAGAGGCATTTCACTTAAGATTTATCTTCTTTTTTGAAAATTGTTTGCTTGAAAAGTTAAATACATAGAATGATTGAATTGATAAGTTCAATTGTTCCTCTGTGACTCCTTTTGTAGATGTCCATGCTTATGATCATTTTCTAGGACTTCTGATGAAATTCTGTAGGAAAGGTAAAAGTTTTCTGAAGCGATCCAATATTGATAGCAACTTAAACTATTTTCAGTCATCATAAGATGATTGCAAGATAACATTTGCCAGTAATAACTGATTTTTTTTTTTTTTTAATATTTGTTGATCCATTAAATATCATTTATTACATAGAAAAATATAATTAATATGAGATAGAATGAATCATTTAAAGCTGCTACTGCAATATATCGAAAACAAAAATGGGCATTGAATTTCGACTTACACAGCCAAGAAAATAGGAAAGGGGTTCAATTAAAGTGCATAATATATAGGTCATTCAAACATATAAGCAAATATGTTTTTCAACAAAAATGTGGAATATTTTAAATAGAAATCCGTAGTATTTTTTTATGCAATTGACAACATGGGAAATAACATTGCATCACAGTAAATCAATTACATCCTGAGAATTTTTAACATAAAGTTGACACTGGAGATGCATTGAAATACACATAAATTGCACATTCTGAGGTTTATCTTAGTCATTGAGTCTGAAGAGCAAACTTCACAACTTCAGCAATTGAGATTTTACAATACAGCAAAAACTGTTCTTAATTTAATTTTACTGTTATTGATTGTGTTGGAAATAGCAAAGGTTTCCAGTCACCAAAGAAAAGAAAAGAAGGAGTGAAAAGGAAAGGAAAGAAAAGAAAAGATAATACATATTTCTGGTCTCTGAGAGTAATTTTTCAATTTTGATTTCAGAGTTATTTGTGGTGAAAGTTTCATGTAACTCATCCTGTTATATATATTTCCCTCCTCAAGTATTTGAAAGAGCTTTATTTAAAACTGATTGATCCTTTACCAAACTATTCTCATAAAAAAGCAGTTTTAGATAACTGTATTCTGGCTTAGAAGACTGAGTCTAAACATAGTAACTTGGTGATATTTTTGTTCTAGATGCCTGTGCAAACAAACACTGTGGTGCTGGACGAGTGTGTGAAGTATCAGAAGAAGGTGACATCCGAGCATGCCCAGAGGAAACAGATCTTAGGAGGAAGGTAAGAATCAACATGGGCTAGAGACATATAGGGTGTTGGAGGTACAAGTGTAGATATTTTGATAATTAGTGTCTTAATATGTATCCACTTTGGTGTGTTATTTTTTTCTCTTCTTCTAACAGCTTATCCACATACCAATTACATGCTGCCTAATGTTTTTTGCATGGTCCTAAGCATGCTGAGAAATGAACGCCTTTCATTATAGACTATCTCCTTTGTTTCCATATGTTCTCACCTTCTGCTGGCCTAGGTAAGGTGCAGCCAGTGGCTTTGCAGAAAACATTTAAACTAAGTTGATTTGTTATTGCAAGATTGGCTCACTCTGCACTACATCTTCTGTTCCACCCTCTCAGGCAAAATTAACATGAAGAGTTTGTATGGGCCATGCCTACAAGGAAGTATTACCTGACCTGAAAACATGCTACTCTTAATTAATAAAATGTAAGTCCACAAATGAAGGAAATGATGTAATGTTATTCATTACACTGTCCTCAGTTACCATACAAATTCAGCTCTTACACCTCTAACAGCCTGTATTTTAAGTAATTGGAAAGATAGAATCAAACTGAAAAATTTGTGCCATAGTTGGGACTTGAAGTATGGATTTTTCAGTCTTCATCTTGTTGCTCTAACTAATGAACCACATGGCAGTATTCCAGCAAGATTTTAAATTCTTCAATTTATTCATCATTAAGATATGTTATCTGATATGAATTTGAGATGCCTTTGTGGTTTATTGGCAAACATGCAAGCCAGTTGAAGAATTTAATGTTGTGCTAACATGTTGCCAAGTAGCTCAGTGGTTAGAGCAACCAGACAAAGAGTTGAAGATTTGAGGTACAAATCCTGGCTATAGCATTGAATTTTTCAGTCTGATTCTACTGTACCAAAACTTTGTTCTGCACATGACTGAGTGTGAAAGAACAATTCATTTCCATATTTTAAGTAAGTTGAGTGTTTGGTCCTTGCCTTGATTTAAATAAAGATGACCTATAAAATCCCAAGAATTCAGAATTTGCACCAGCATTTAGGAATATTTTAGCTTCCCTCCGTTGTCTCCATTTGGATTGATCATCCATTTTATGGCATAATGACCATGACTATATGAGGCTTAAATCAGCTTCTAATCAACAATAATTTGAGATTCTTTCTATCCAAAAAGATGAAAGGTGTGCCAAAAGCTGCATTCACATACTCCATTATTGTTTTCTTTATTGCATACTTAAGATAGAGGAAGCACTGTTTTGAGGTACACATGCACACACACACACACACACACACACACACACACACACACACACACACACACACACACACACACACACACACACACACACACACACACACACACACACACACACACACACACACACACACACACACACACACACACACACACACACACACACACACACACACACACACACACACAGTTCTTTTAAATATCTTTGGGTGGCTCAATCGTTTAGCTGCTGGCAGATTAAACTGCTCAGGTGATGGTTTTCAAGTAAAAAATGTTAGCATATGTCAATAGATTTACTGGCATGTAAAAAACTTTTATGGGAAGATATTCCAGCACACCTGCAGTGTTGATATGATCTGGCAATCGATATTATAAAAAAGAAAGCATGATTTTGAAACTATTACATAGCATGAGATGCAATGAATAAAGAATCGTAATGGATTTCAAAGGAACATGGTATATTTGTTAAAACGCAAGCAGGTGCAGTTGGGGTGAGTAGTTTAACAAAGTGATGGGAGAAAGCGGGTTCTTAGCAGGCATTCTAAGTGGATAACACTTGACTCCGTTTGAAAAGGCATTGTTCGAACCCTTAATAATGGCATGACCGAGACTAATAATCACAATGGACAAAATAGTCACAAAAGGAATTTTGGTGTGAATAAAGATGGGCTTCGAGAGGTGAAAGTCACACGCAGCTGCAGTAAGAAAGACGCACAACTGGGCTAGTGGTCCATTAGGAAAGACATAACTGGTTCGGTCTTCGGGGAAGGCAGATGAGAACCGAGGAGAAAAGGTGTCTATCGGTTCCTACGTAAATAACGAATTAAGTGTTATTGCGTAATATGCATTCTACACACGGTAACTTTGAACAGTGATATATTGATAACCCTTGGTCGGCAACTTTGCAATTGATGTGATGATAAAAAAGAAGCAGTCAATAAACCAGTCTGAAACTTGCATTCCAGTGTCATTAGAACCATCCTTACTCCCATATATATCCATGCATACCCTTTGACAGAACTCTTGCTCTATCCTGAGGATAGGCTACACTAAGAATAACTGTATCAAACTGGATACCAATGCGTGGAGCAACCTTTTTCAGTGTATAAGTAATTGATGTGAAAACAAGTTGCATCACAATTTACTTTTTTAAAATATGACTGTCACTTAACCTACTGTACTTCAATTAAAAAAGCTATTTGTAGTCAGTACTTCGTCGCTTACATTTTTATATTATTGAGGGACTAGTTTCGGAAGCCATCGCTTCCATCTTCAACCTCTTTCCAACTAATGTCTGTGTCGTCTGCTCTCTTCTCTCTGGCGGTGGAACTATGAACTTCAAACGCTGTAAAACCTGTCTTCAAATTCTAAGAGGCTGGTGGAGGGTCAAATTTTTGTTGTATTTATTAGGAATATGTATTAAAAACTAATGTGGATACTTTGTTATTTTAGGTATGCTCCAATCACAATGAAACTTGGGGCTCTGACTGTGAGGTATACCAGATGAGATGTTGGTGTGACAGAGGCATGGAAGGCTGTCGAGGCGAGGAATACAAACATGTTCATATAGAATATTATGGTGTCTGTCGTGACATGCCTGTAAGTAAACCAGTACTATTGGCTTTTTGTTTCATAATGTAAAAGAATATCAGCTCAAAATTAATCGCAAAAACTATTTTTAGTTGGTTTATTGATACTCATCACTTACTTTTTTATATTATATAGAGACTAGTTTCAAAGGCAATCACCTCCATTTTCAATCTCTTTCTGGCCAGTTGGAAAGAGATTGAAAATGGAGGTGATTGCCTTTGAAACTAATCTCTCAATAATATAAAAAAGTAAGTGACGAGTATCAATAAACCAACTAAAAATAGTTTTTGCGATTAATTTTGACGTCACTGTTACTAAATTCCTCCAAACACATATAGCTCAAATTTGTTTTATGCTTTAATTTATATATTAACAAATTTATTGTCCAAAGTATAAAAATTGAAAGAAGCGTAGAGACAGTGAAGCACAAGTTAAAATAAAAGTGAATCTAGAAGATATTGACACGTTGCTTCACTAACATTGTTTTTCACAGGACATGGTTCAAGAGCGGTTGCTCCCGTCTTCAGCTGAGTCTCGACTAGTGCAGGTTGTAGTGGTTTCCTCTGCACTAGTCGAGACTCAGCTGAAGACGGGAGCAACCGCTCTTGAAACATGTTCTGTAAAAAACAGTGTTAGTGAAGCAATGTGTCAATATCTTGTCGATTCACTTTTATTTTAAAGTTATTGTCATCAGCTCAGAAGTTAAATTCCTAACTGCAGTTAGTAATTTTTCTCTGATAAGAAAATTTACTCACAAGTAAACACAAATGTGGTTCTATTGTTAAAATAAATAAACTTAACAATTAAAACCCACAGTAATATACCTACAGTTATTTCCACAGGGAAAGCCACCAAAATGATCATGGAATTTAAAGATGACTAATGTCCGTTACCTTCTCTATATGTTACATAGAAATAATGCTTACTGGCCAAAGAATATGGAGCAACACTTTGTTCACAGTTAAAAACCTTTTCTTACTATGCTCAGCTTAATAAAGTAAAACTTAATGAAATAATATACAGCAAATCTTATAAGATAAAATAAACTGGTTTTTATAGAAACACGTCAGGGAATAAAAATATGTTATGAACTTACAAATGTATTTTTATTTTCTCTACTTATAATAAATAGAGGAAGTATTTTATTCCAACTAAATGTTTGATACTGAGATTTCATATAATATAGAAATGCTCATTTTGAGATCCACAGAATCTGAAAATATTATTTGTAGGAAAAGATTGGTATGCACACAAGTGTGTCTGTGAACTGTATAATGTCCAACTCAGCTACATCAATAGATCATATTATAACCAATATTGAAAAGAATAATTACTCAACAGAAATTGTAGATTATTGTATTTCTGACCATAGTTCCCAAATTATGGATATCAGTTATATAGGGGAAGAACTTGAAATAACAGAATTCATAAAGTTAAGACAAATGACTACTAACAATCTGAACCAGCTCCTAGTTAGTTTAACAAAAGAGAGATGGGGCGCAGTTTATACATTGCAGGATAGTAATAAAAAATGGGACTGCTTCTTTGACATTATAAAACAGCACCTTGAGACACACTGCCCAATCAAAAACAAGAGAGTTACCAAACCTAATAATCAATGTATTAAAATTCCATATGAAGTAACAAAGATTAGAGATAAAATGGATTACCATACATTCTATAAATCAACAAACTTAGACATTTTTAGGGATAAATATAAAGCTTTTAAAAAGAAGTATGCTCAAGAACTAATTAATCTAAAGAGAGAACAATTTAGTGACAAAATAATAAAATAAAATAATAAGGCAAAGACGATATGGGGAATTGTAAAAGAACATCATGTGAACAATAAGACATTTGAAAACATAACTTTAGAAGAAAATGCGCAGCTAGTTAAAAATCCTAAAGAAATTTGTCAAATCTTCAATAATTATTTCTTAAAAATGGGAATCAATAAAATCAGTCAGATTAGGGATACAACACAAGGGACAAATGAAATATTATCAACCATTTATATAAAAGGAACCACTAAAGAGGAACTAGAAAAAATAATAAATGAACTAAATAATAACACATCGACGGGGTGGGATGAAATATCTACAAAAACACTGAAACATTGTAAATATGCCCTACTAGATATACTTGAGCACCTGATAAATACATCAATAATGGAGGATTCTTTTCCCGATTGTTTAAAAATAAGCATAGGTAGACCAATATTTAAAAAAGGCAATAAAACAAAAGCAGAAAACTATAGACCTATTACCTTAACTTCTGTTTTTGCTAAGGTATTTGAAAAAGTGTTAAATAATAGATTAATAAGCTTTCTAAATAAGTTCAATATACTAAGGAAATCTCAACATGGATTCAGGAAAAATCACTCCACAACCACAGCTATAGCAGAGCTATACCACAATATACTCCAAGGGCTTGAAAATGAAGAAAAGATCACAGGGATATTCCTTGACCTATCTAAAGCATTTGACAGTGTATCACATGAAATGCTGTTGAACAAATTGCAGAAGTATGGCATAAGGGGGAAATTTCACACAATATTAAAATCCTATTTAGTAAACAGAAAACAATGTACAGTAGTTAGAACCAAGAGTAGAAATACAATAGAATCAATCACATCCAATTATGAAAGCATCATAGCAGGAGTTCCTCAAGGATCTGTCCTAGGACCAATACTTTTTTTGATCTACGTGAATGATCTTCCTATAACTACACACTCAAAAACAGTGACGTATGCCGATGACACCTCATTGATATTTGGTACTAAGGAAGTAAATGGAATGGAGAAAATAATAACTACAGAAACACAAATTATCTATAATTATCTTACAAACAATAGCTTGAAAGTAAATCTTCAAAAAACAAAAACAGTCATGTTTCAACACCGCAATAACAGGTATAGTAGTAATCCTATCAATATAAATATAAATGGTGAACAAATCGAGCAATTAGATAAGATAAAATTCTTAGGAGTGATTATTGATGAAAACCTAACATTCAGACACTATATCGACTATATATGTAAAAAGATAAGTACAAATCTTTATTCATTAAGGAACCTAGCAAACTACCTACATTCAGAATATCTGAAACTAACTTATTATGGAATAATACATTCACATCCACAATATGCAGTTGAGATATGGGGCAGCACTTGTATGACTAACATGAACAGATTGCTAGTTTTGCAGAAAAAATGTGTAAGATGTATATATAAGGTAAATAGAAGAGAATCATGTAGAAATGTTTTTGTAGAAAACAAAATCCTAACAGTAGTATCTCTATACGCTTTTAAAGTAATAATGTTTGTAATTAGCAAGGATGAAATGGGTAACTTAAATAAACATTGTCACAAACATGAAACAAGGACACAAAATAATTACCACAGTATAACTTTAAATAAGAAGTCAACAGATAAAGATCCCTTAATAATGGGAAAATTATTATTTAATAAACTACCAAATTCACTAAAAACAAAAAAAGGTAAATTATTTAAAAATGAACTAAACAAGTTTCTAATACAAAAATGCTTGTATAGACTGGACGAATTGTAATTAACTGTATATAACTGTTTATTTTGACGTATCCGACAACATGTAAGTGTTATTATGGATGAAAATAAATTATTATTATTATTATTATTATTATTATTATTATTATTATTATTATTATTATTATTATTATTATTATCATCATCATCATCATCATCATCATCATCATCATCATCATCATCATTATAATGGAGCAATACGACATGAGCGACAAGACAATTGATCAGTAGGATTTCAGCACAAACGAAAGTTGATCTGGAGTTAGCTTTTACTGCATGCCCACAGAATTTGTTTACCTATTCTTGTGAAGATGGCATCAATCTCAAGGGAAATATATTCTCTTTCAGATGGTATAAGCTCCCATCTATGCGAATTGCTCAACTTTGCTATACTGGGCATATATACAATTCTTTTATAGTATAACTATGTTAAATACAGAAAATGAACTCTAATTGAGACTTTGGATAACATTTTTAAATGCATTTATGATAATTATATGCTCTTTAATTCCTTATACACAAGTAATGCAACAGGCACCACATGCATCCTACTTGAGGTATTATGGGAGAGTACTGCTGCTGTCCTTATGCTGCCAACATTGGTATTTCAAACTTAGCAGAAGATATAAGTGCTGCCAATACTTTGGAGTGCAGCAAAAATCTCAAGTGGACAAAGCATTACAAACAATCATTACAAACAATAAAGCAGAATATTGCTACTGATTTAGAACCATAAGCTGCAAAACAGAGGTGAGGAATTGAGGGTCCTAAGCTGTAAACAAGCCACAACTGCGGAGTGATGACAGGGTGTAACTGCATGAGTCTAAATCCCAGTGATGCCAGATAGCATATGTTCTTACCTTTTATTCTAGAGATTGAATACAGGGTAGCTGCTCTATTCAGAACGTCATGCATTCACATTTTCCTCGAATGCACATACTTGAAAGTACTTTCACTATATTTTCATATATTGATAACATTGGTTCAGTAAGCTGCCTCTTCTTTTAACAACCTTTTATTACCTTTCCTCTCAATATCGCATTATTTTCTTTTATTTAACCATGTCGTTAAAAAGTGTGGATAGGTAGGTTAAATGACTTTGTTCAAGCAATATCTGATGTATATAGAATAAAAAGAAGTATTTGAAAGTAATGAGTCGGTAATTCAAACACAAACATCACTTTGTGATCATCTGTTTGAATTACCGACTCATTACTTTCACATGTTAAATACATCACTGTTTCTAACCTTTTGCTTCAAATAATAAAAAGAAGTATTTCAGAAAGTGGAGTGCCATTGTTACTAAAATTAGGCAAATCAGTCAATCTTATATACATTTTTCTCCACTTACAAGTTTTTTTAATGAAGACTAGTTTCTGGGAACTTCTTCCCTATCCTTAGTTCTGTGATTCTTTAGTGACTTAGGATTATTACTGAACTATTCGTATTCACTTATTTAAGTATTTATCACATATTACTTTGACTCTTCTAACCAGAAGTGTAGCCAAAACATTAAATTACTCCCAGGTTGTGTGATGTAAAATGAAATGTGTAGTGTTTAACGCCCGCTTTTACTACATGCGGCACCGCAGGCGGTGACACTGATGATACATGAGATGATAATGGAGCACCGGTGGAATGAGATGGTGGGGGAAACCGGAGGTCCCGGAGAAAACCCGCCCCAGCGCCGTGTTGTCCACCACAAATCTCACTTTGCGGTCGCCTGGGATCGAACCCGGGCCGCCTTGGTGAGAGCCAAGCGGTCTAACCACTGAGCCACGGCGCGGCCTAGGTTGTGTGATGTCTAAATTACAATGGAGTGACACTGGTGATGCAACATGAGTGACACATGGCATGATATCCTTCTCAAAATTTAACAGTCAGAGTGAGGTGACACAATTTGACATTACTGTGTGAAACACAAGCCTTTTTGTTCATACAACTCAAAGTAGTTTATATTTCTTTGGGAAAAGAATGTATTTTGCTTAAGGTAGATATCTTCTAACAAAAACACCTACCCTAATCAGTGGATGCTACCATGTCATGTGGTAGGTTACTCCAATTTAACTTTTGTCACGTTCATGTTGATTTCCTATTGGTCAGGTATCTTGTATTTGTATTTGTACTTGTATTTATTCATCCTTTTGACCATAGTACATGATGTAGGACATGTTAAGTACTTATAACTAAAAATTATACAATAAACATATACACAACACAAGTTTAGAAATGAAAATTCAGAAACTGTATGTACAATATAATAACAATTTATCTGTAGTTGACATATTCAAAAAATTCACCTATACTATAAAAACAATGTTCTAACAGGAACTTTTTCACACAGCGTTTAAATTTAGGAAGTGCAGATATGCTCTTTAGGTGTTCAAGGTAGGCCGTTATAAAGGCAAAGTCCAGTATATATAAAGCTTTTACCAAACAAACTGGTGTTATGGGGGATTATACTTATTTGCTCTTTTCTTCGAGTATCATGATTATGTGTTTGTGTATTAGTGGAGTATAAATGGATATTTAATCTAACAAAGGTTACTATTTCTTGGATATACAAGCAAGGTAGAGGCAATATTATTAATTCTTGAAAAAGTGTTCTGCAACTAGTTCTTTTGTTTACCTTTAGTATGGTACATATAGCTCTCTTTTGTAATCTAAATATGGTAATCGCTTTTTCGCAGTTCCCCCATAGTATTATACCATAAGAAATGATACAGTGAAAGTATGCATAGTACAGGGATAAAAGTGCTTCTCTATTCATTACCTTAGACAGTATAAACAGAGGAAAACACAATTTGCTAAGTTTTTTAGAAATGTCGTTAATGTGAATATTCCACTTCAAGTTTTTATCTAGATGTAGACCAAGGAGATTTGTGGTTTCAGAGTAGCCAATATATTTATCATTTAGTATTATATTAGGGCCACTACTTTGGATACCATGTATATTTTGAAAAGAGATAGCCACTGTCTTTTCTGCATTTATTACTAATCTGTTTGCTTCAAACCACTTGATTAGTTGATTTGTTACCAGTTTTATATTATCATCTAGAGAATAGAAATTTGGCCCGGTTAGAAAAATACTGGTATCATCAGCAAAAGAAGTTAAATTACAATTCTTGATAAAACACTCTAGATCATTTATGTATATCAGAAAAAGTACTGGTCCGAGAATTGATCCTTGCGGAACACCATATGTTATAGATCTTTTGAGGGACTGTGAGGTATGAAAGTCATTTGTTTTTTCATCTACTTTTGTAATTTCTACAACCTGTTGACTGTGTGTTAAGTAGGATTTGAACCATTCACAGGCTACACCTCTTATTCCTACTGAACTTAACTTTCTTAACAGAATATGGTGATTTGCTGTATCGAATGCTTTCGAAAGATCCAAAAATAAACCAACGTTTATCTCCTTCCTATCTACAGATTCATATACACTTTTTACAAAATTTGTTAATGCTGTTACCGTGGATTTTCTTTTCAAAAAGCCATGCTGATTTTTCGAGATTATGTTGTGTTTTGTCAGAAAAGCAATCAGTCTTTTGTGCATTACCTTTTCAAATAATTTGGAGAATCACCAGTGTTGCTCAGTTGTGAACCTGACATAACTCAAAGATGAAAAGTTAGTTAATTCCAAACTAAGTACTTAAGCTTAGCATCTTCCAAGGATATAACATGAAGATTTTGAAGATAATTGCCCTACTCCAAGTTTCCCTTTACATGGAAAAATTGTCACTTTCATTTGATTTTCTCAAAAATGACTCAATGAAAATTTTGATTAAAGTAATATATTTATATTACAAATAAAATGTTTATTTTGAATTTTCTTTTATTAGTCTATGATGTTCCATTTATTTGATTGAATCTTGTACATTTTCAAATTATATTAAAAAATTTAAAGACAAAAACTTACCACAGAAAAAGTAAAGATTCTTAAAATACATTATATTTAAACTTCCTGCACTGTTAGTCATTCTTGAAATACTCCATCCTTAATGTTGTCTAACAAGCATGCTTCAAAGTTTAAAATTCTCGCTTTTGCCCCCTTTCTTTTCTTGTCCTTCAAGAGAGCTTGTTACCTTGAATTAATATTTGGATACCATTTGCACATTTTGTAACATCTTGCTTAAATTTAAGTAATTTCTAAGCAAAAAATATTGTGAGTGATGATTACTTTAGTAATATTTATTTATCATCTTTCTTTATACATACATTCATTAATGCATTATCATTTACACATTCCTAGCACATAATAACAAATTTTCTTTTCACATTCAATATACCCTTCCTACCTGCTTGCCTTATATTTAGGTCTCAATACATACAACCCCTGGTTTTCCAGGTATTGATGACCCTCTGTTCTCTTTCATCCCTTGTTCCCATTTCTCTAACCTTAAAACATAACCCATGGCGTAACAGCCCAAAGTGGTCCTGAGCCTACCAACCCGACTACCAGCCTCATGCCCACTTATGCACGGCAGAGGTGGGTGATCATCCAACCGATATGGGGAGGAGATGTGGTCATCATCTCGGCATCCCCCAGCTGGAATGTTGGTTTTCGTGACCAGGGCCGCTTACCTATCATAAACTCTTCACTTTCCTCACAATACTGAGTGGGCACCGGTCCTATACCCGGGACATTTCTCTAACCTTAATTGTTAGTTATTCTTAATCATTCTCAACTATTTATCTTTGACTTTCCCCAAATAATCACCTATATTTATTACATTATTTTCTCCTTTCATAGACAATGTTTTCCTGATTAATAATACCTCTTCCCCGTTCTTAAAACTGTTCCACTTTTGTAAGATTTGAAGCTTTCATGGCAATGATTATCCAGTAGTATTCGGGTTACCAGTCAGACGATATTTATAAAGTTGTTCGAGTTTACGGCCATGCTTGCTGTATGGCCTTCTTCAGGAAGTGATGAGCATCCAGTCCAGGGCAGTATATATATCTCTGGGTGGAGAGGCAGTGCTAAATGGCGCTATCCAGTGGGGAATGAGTGTTCTGCCATTGGTTCGGCGGAGAGTTGCTGACCACATTAAAACTGTTTCCTCTAGCTCTCTGATGTTTGAAAGCTTTTGTCCATTTATACTCAGACATAGGCCATAGTCTCTATTAAAATAATTTGGCTGTGATTGAATCTCTATAGCTTCTTGTATAAGTCTACCGTAATATTGGTTACCTCGTCAAATAAGATTCTGTAGTCGTTACCTAAGCTGTGCTGGGCAACAGCTGACTTCTCTGGTTGAAATAGTCTCAGGTTATGCTTTTCCATTTATGTTGCCAAATTTTTTCTCTCCATACCTTTGTTTGTTGGCAGTATATTATACCATGTTAGCCTGTATCATCTTCTCCACACATTGGGCATTTCCCTTTTTCCTTATTATGCCTATTACCTTTCAAATTTGTTACTCACGTCCTTGCCCAAGCGAATCCTTCTCGCCCTAGCTTATTAAACACATCTATGTACTTTTCTCTACCCCACACTGTTTTTTACTTTAGTATAACACATAAGTACATTTATATTGGTATCTGCCTGAAATAGATAAAATCAAATCAAATCATATAATGGTTCACGAAATGCAAAATTAAATAAATTCATAGTCTTTCAGTGAATTCCTGTACACTGTGTGTGGTATGTGTGGAAATAAAAACCTGACATTTTAACAAAGAAAGGCACAAAATAAAACAAAAACATAACTATAGGATTTCATTTTATTTATTGAAATAAAACGTTAAAAATAACAGCAAGGTTCAAATATTAAAGAATGTAGAAAATGCATTAATGATACCTGATCTGCCCTGTAAATCTGCTATGGTCATCTTTAGACTGCTTGGGTAAACATCTACAAGAATTATTAAATTTTAGATGAGTCGTATTTCTTACACAGTTAAATCTCGATATCTACAAGAATTGTTGTATTCTCATAAAGAAAAAATGTAAGTGAAGCACATCAATATAGATATTACATCTAAATATACTGAAATAAGAGAGCAAATCACTTTATTGCTAACTAAAAGCATTGCATTTAATCATCTTATGATTGTTTACCACTGCACAAGGAATGTTAATAAACTGTAATCATTTTGAACTTAATTGAAGAAACTATTTGTAGGCAAGATATCGAGATTTAACTGTTTTAAATACGACTCATCAAGAAATTAATAAATATTTGTAGGAAGTTTTTTGACACTTAGTCATTTAAAATTTTTATATTATTGAGGGACTAGTTTTGGAAGCCATTGCATCCATTGTCAACCTCGGTCCAACCATCGTCTGTTGTTGCCTGTAGACCCACCTCAAATTATCCTCTACATGGAAAAATATTGAAACAATTTGATTTCCTCAAAAGTAGCTCTTAATGATTTTGACTAAAATAGCATACCTTTAAGATATTTTCATGACAAATGAAATATATATATCTTGAATTTCCTGGGAATCGCCTGTGAAGTCCTCTTTATTATAAATAACTTTCAATAGCAAGTAAGCCATAAGAGATAGACAAATGATACACAGGGCCGTATTCCTAACAAAAAAAGTGGGGGGACGCACACCTAAACAATTTTCCGGATGCTGGAGAACCGATCAGAATTCTGCACTTGTAGATTCGTCTTCCTGCTTTGGTTGTCCTCAGCATACATACAACTTTTTATCCATTCTTTTATGTAATCCTCTGGGTTCCACATATGTACTGGAGGTCAGTTAATAGTCATGAACATTATTTGAATTTATATATCTTGTATTTTTGCAGTATTTTGAATGCTAAATTAAGAAAGATAAAGAATTAAAAAAAGTATAAATAATATAATTAGTTAGGAGACTGTGTTCCCCTCTGAAAAATAGTGGGGGAATGGCGTACATCTGCATTCCCCCTCCACTACGGCCCTGATGATACACAAAAAATATAGATTTCCTTAAAGCACACGATTAATGTTAGATGCATATTTTCCCCCAGGCTTAACTATTTTGGAGATATTCCTTGTTGTTGGTTTGAATTTTCCAATATTTATATTTGTTTCTCAAATGGGAACTCATTAATCTTTTCCCTTTCTGGTTGTGCAAAGAGAATGGAATTTAAAGTCATCACATAGCAACCAAAACAGCAATTCCATTTTAATTTTGATTTAGTCTAACTCTTATAATTTGTATCCATGTCATATGTTATTTTTAGTTTCTGCTTAAAAGTTTTTAATTTAATTAGAATTAGAACCTATATATTGTAAAATAGGAAACTAGTGAATTATCTTAAATTTAACAGGAATGTACAACTGAGGAAATGGCTGACTTCCCAAGAAGAATGCGTGATTGGCTTTTCAACATCATGCGTGACCTTGCTGACCGTCAGGAACTAACTCCACATTACTTAAAGATGGAACGTGAAGCAGAAACAAATTTGACACGGCGCTGGAGTAACGCAGCTGTTTGGAAATGGTGTGACCTGGATGGACATCCACATGATAGGTAATGTGTTTAGTAAATGCACTGAAGATAGATAGACAAAGGTACCAAAATGAATGCATATTTCAGGATTTTCTGGGAAACATCATAATGTGCAATTGAGTTGCAATTCTGTTTTTCTTCTCTTATGAACTCAGATAATCTCTCAATTTTTTGTAACTTCCTCTACTATTTACTTTTAGTAAGTAGAGAAAAACTGAGCAAGATAGCACCACAGTAATGTGTGCGACTCACTTTTGGGAAGATCTGGTTTCAAACCTCTGGGGCCGACCTAACTGACTGGAAACTTTTTTGTGGTATTACAGGATAGGTGAATGTGGGTTGGATAATTTGATTCACAAATTTTCCTGTCATCCCTTTCATCATTACATTTAATTTTCTTATTCTTTACCACCATACCAAGCACTGGACTGATCAACCATCTTTGATATGTTATGTATGACTCAAAGTTTGCTTGCTCCTTGACAGACTACTGATTCAAGGGGATATATGTGCTCAAAAGAGAAGGATAACCCATTAAAGAATAAGAAGTCAAGAAGACTGTATTCCTGTCAGTAAGGACTATGATAAAATGGACAAAATTAATATAATTTTGAGTCAAACTAGTACTCAATGCTCCATATATTGCTAGTATTTACCTAGAACATGCTTTGTTAGAATCTTTCTAACACCCTTAGCTAATGTCGACTGTTGAATTTTGATTTGGTGAACTTCATGGAGCCAATAGAAGTGCCTCTGTTGGTATCTTGAACTTTGGGTTCTCTTCAAAGGTGGTGTTGAAACTGAACAGTTTTCCTTCATATTTCTATATGAATATCTTTTCCCACGTGGTTAATGCATTTGGACCCTGAACACTTTTTAATAAGTGGATTTCTCGTTTCTATATTGTGATTAACATTCCAAAATTGGTACTTTACCACCGATTTGTCTATTTTTTGTTCCTGATATTCCTAAAATGCTCTTTAAGACTAATGTTCAAATTGATTTAGTAACTTTAGCTCTTGCAAATAGTAATGCCGTGATTCATAACACATGGTTTTCTGATGGGGTTTATGTCCATTTGAACGGTAGCATCAATAGGTAGAATATCAGATTTTAGGCATGAGAACCTCCTGGTTTTGTACATGAAATTGAAAATTACAAAGAAAAAGTTAGTGTATGGGGTACGATATGCAGTCATGGAACCACTGGACCAATCTTTTTCAATGGCACAGTTAACAGTGCATGCTACGTGGGCATGTTTCAGAACAGTTTTCTTCCTCAACTTTATGCAACAGGGTTATCAATGCAGACACAATGGTTCATGTAAGATGGAGTTTATCCTCATATCAAGCATTATTCTGGATTTCCTGCACCAGCATTTCAGGCTCTGAGTGATGTCCCATTGCTATCCAGATGCGTAGTGTTTCCTGCAGGGTTGATGCTTGTAAGTGGCATATCCACTTTCACCCATAATGGGGATCCTTTTTACTTCCAGGTATTAGCCTACTGAAAAGAGCCCCGGAAATATTGCATATGCTCCCAGGTATTAAAGAGGAGTCTTTGAACTCCAGGTAGACCACACACACCTTGACATGAGACTGTCACTTTTAAGCAAACTTAAAAACGTTGGTCTGGACTGAGTTTGAACCTGCAACTTTGGGATCAATAAGCCAGTGCCTTACCAACTGAACAACCCTTTAATTTATTTGTGTTTGAGTGTTCAAGTTAGTCAAATTTCTTGTTACATCATCCAACAGCAGCACTGGAAGCTGAATTCTGTACTGTCTGCCTGCCACAAGAAGGCAAGTGGGGAATAAAGGGGAGGGGAGCTTGAACTGTTTATCTATTTGTGGATCAAAATGAGTATATGAGAGTGCATATGAGTCACCCATGCTGCCAGATCAAATGCTTGTTTCAGTAACTGTAGTGATAGGTACTATATGCACACGTTATCTTGAGCGCTAGTTTTACGGGCTAGTGCGGGCAGGGGGGAAAAATGAGAGCTAATGCTCTTTTGTTTCTGCAGTGCAGTCAACCTAGAAGAACACAGTTCAGCAAAATAGCGTGTAAGTTAAGCGAAGATATGCGCCTCAAGTGTGAGTTATATGGGCAAACAGTAAATTGAACTCGATCCGATAAGCTGTATATTTATATACTTACTATTTATATAACAGATACAAATAGAAAATAAATTTTATGACAGTTATAAATACTCATTCGCTTTGTGATTCTTCGAATCCGGTGCATCACTTACATCGCTAGCATCCTCTGATGTGTTGATGATAATTTCATCAATTGCATTTTCTATTACACCATTGTTCTTCCAATATTTCACTTCCAGCTCTTGGACCTTCTTGCAATGCATTGTGGTTACGGAAGATAATACTTCTGTAGCAAGTTTCCGCAGATTTGTGGCCAACATATCACCAGTAATGTTGCATCCTCTGAAAACATTCATTTTTGCCCACGCCAGTTCAGTTGCATAACATAGCATTGGAATATGTTATTAGACAAATGCACGTACGAACAAACTCAACAATTTTCTATAAGTCAGTACAATTAATAGGGTATGCAGATGATATTAATATAATGGGAAGAACGAGGACAGCAGTATCTGAAGCATACAGAGAATTAAAAGAAGGAGCAAAAACAATAGGCCTGGAAATTAACATATCTAAAACAAAAGCCATGATACAAAGTAGGAGAAGAAAGTATACAGGAACACTGGAAATGGACCAACATAACATAGATATAGTAAGGAACTTTAAATATCTGGGAACAATAATTAACAACAATAACGATGAATCGGAAGAAATAAAAACAAGAATCTTAATGGCTAATAAAGTTTATTACTCACTTCATGCAATACTTAGATCTAAACAAATCCATAGGAACAACAAAATTAGGTTATACAAAACATTAATAAAACCAGTACTGTGCTATGGAAGTGAAACATGGGTATTGACACAGAAATTGGAAGATGCCCTAAAAACTTTTGAAAGAAAGATTCTGAGGAAAATATATGGACCAATACAGGAAGGAGGGCAATGGCGTATAAGATGGAATGAAGAATTGTACAGCATATATAAAGATATAAATATTGTTCAGGATATTAAAATCAGGAGGATGAGATGGGCAGGTCATATAATAAGAATGGAAGAAGGAAGAATACCAAAAAGAGTCCTTAATGGTAAATTCTACAACACAAGAGCAGTAGGAAGACCGAGAATGAGATGGGAAGATGCCATACAGAGAGACACACAACATATATTGGGAATACGAGGGTGGAGGAAGAGAGCTGAAAATAGAGAGGAATGGAGGCACCTGCTGAAGGAGGCCAAGGCCCAGAAGGGGCTGTAGCGCCACTCGAGAAGAAGAAGTTCAGTTGCATTCAGATTACGGTTATTTAGAGGTAGACGAATAATAATGTGTCCCTTTCCAGAGCCATAACATCCACAACATATGTTTGTTGTAAACTGGTTAGCTAATTAACCTCGAAATTTCTCAAAATGAAATATTGCGCACATATACACTAGATGTCAGAGTGTATAGCACATTTCAGGTTTCAAAGTTGTCATCTGTGTTTACAGAGTTAGTCGAAACTTACAGAATGAGGACTTGGAACCCGAGCGCTTAACTTATTGTGCGCATATAGTATTATTACATGGGTGAGTTATGTGACAACACTGTGTACTTGACATGCACCTGGCATCCAGAATGCAAGAAAAAACACAGCAAATGGGATTATGTTACATATTCCTCTGCCTTGCCTTCTTTTCTGGGCAGAGAGTATACCACTAACATGAAAGACATTTCTACCAATATCTTATTCTTTGCATAAAGACTAAAATTGAGTCATACCTTTTAAATCATACCTATTCAAATCTTATTCTTTGTCTCCCTTTTGGAAGCTTTGGGCAGGTTTGTCTGACTAGATGCTTATATAGGTATTAGTATAGGGTCTTTAAAACAAATAGTTTCCCATTGTGTGAGAGAATCAAGCCACCAGGAAAATTGTGCTGTCAGAGGTACACTAAAAATGTTCTTGCTCACATGTTTAAGCTGAGCAGAAGGAATTCTTGTGATTTCTTGCATGATGTTGTCACTAAGTTCATGTAGCATATGAATGTTAGCAGATATGCGCTTTCAAAGAACCCCATAAATAAAAATTGTAACTAGATGGGTTGAGAGAACTAGGGAACCAGAAATCAACACTTATAATTCTTTTATATATGGAAGAAGCTAGAAACAGTGATGTGTTAAGCTGTATTTATTTAAGATGAGTCGGTACTAGTAACATAACATCACTTTTTTTAATTTCTTTTAACATGTTTCGGGAACATGTGTTCCTAATGTGTCTGACTGACCCATGTTGTTGTTTCTGTTGTGGTGGCCGTACCTTCTGGAAGTACATTTCACTACCATATGATGTCACCTTTATAGACAACCACCACAAGAGGAACAACAACATGGGTCAGTCGGGCATGCTCTGAAGATGGGAGCACATGTTCCCGAAATATGTTAACAGAGATTAATAAAAGTGTTGTTAGTGTTAGTAGTACAAACTCATCTTATAATTCTGTCATAAAGCACCTATCTTATTTTATTTAATGGTCTGGTAGCTGTATGTGCTGTTAAAGAAACTTGTTGACACCTACCATAAGATTTTTCTTCTGTTAAGCAATTAAAAAATGATCCTAGAATGAGTTTCCAATATTTTTATGAGGTGTGCTTCCTGTTTGAGAGCAGAAGGTCAGTATTTCCAGCAGTCTACTATAAGGGAAGGATTTTAGTGCGCCTCTGATGACAGTTTTTACAATGACTCTCAATTCTCTGCGCAGTGGAGAGAACCTTCAGAATGGATTACCATATATCGAGATTTAACTGTATTGGAACACCACAGTGAAGCGAAAAATTAAGGATTACCATATGTTTTAATGACCTATAGTTTAAAATAGAGTTCCTAAGCACAGCTGAAGGAATACACTGATCAGTAATTCAGTCTGTATAAACATAAAGCATTTCTTTAATTTCTTAGTAATCATATTTCTCCCAAGAAATTATAGAATCAGCTTTGTTTCCATTACATTTTGTTCATTTGGTTTTGGGCTATTTTATCACATGCAAAACAACTGGAAAAAAGTCCTTTCTTTATATAATGTAAACCATTTGTCTAAATACAGCCAATGAAAGCAAGCAGTATGAAATTATGGTAAATATATGTTTATATGGTTTTTATCATTCATTCTGTGTAAAGCACTGCTTGGTTTTGGTAGAATTTAATTAAATAAACTTGTATGTTTTAGGTCTGTTTCTCGGCACGAATTGTTCCCAATAAGGGCTCCACTTATGGCTCTAGAGCACTGTATTGCCCCCTTCCTTGACTCTTGTGATGTAAATGATGACCATCGCATCACACTCAAAGAGTGGGGCAAATGCTTAGAGCTTGATGAGGTAAGCATACAGAATATGTAATATTAAGTTATCTCCTTTTTATATGCATTAGTTAGTGTTCTATTGACTAGCTTGTTTGTATGGACCACACAATGTGTTGCATGCCACGTGACCTCGCTGTTCTTTGTTATGCATCAAGTAGTTTATGTGCCTTATGTCTACCTTCAACAACCATATTACAGTTTAAGGCCTTGGAGAAGGTTCACTTCATTTCTGTAACAAATAAGAACACCAGTTACTACTAAACACACTTTATTTATCTCTTAAGCGATTATCAAAGCACTAAACATTACACTTACGTTACTGTTGCACACACCCAGAACAAAGTGACTGGTTTATAGAGATTAGTGTAGCGCTATTGTTACACTCAGTGGCATATGCTGGGATTGTAACTGGGGCTATCACTAGGCCTACCAGATCTGGACAATAAGGGATTGTTGATTAAATGTTAGTTTCACAAACAGTGCATTTAAATCAACCTTTCTTGAAACAAGCTGTTAAAACAATTAAAACAGAAAACAAACAATTTCACCATACTTGTTTATATATACATGAATTCCAGTCGTCTTTCTTTGTGGGTAAACTGTGTTATGACACTATCAAAAAACAGTTCCTCGTTATGTCTTCTCAATGAAATAAGAATGTCTTTTTCCACTGATAGAGGAGCCAAGTTGCTCAGACGAATTTGTCCTTGTGTTGCACGTAAATAAGATCTTATTCGTTTCAAGGCTGAAAAATTCCTTTCTGCACTTGCAGTGGTAGAAGGAAATGTTAAAATTAGTTCACATAGTTTATAAACTTCACTGTACACAACGACAAGTCCATTTGATTTCATATAATTTGCATTGGTTTGAATGGACTTGCTAGAAAATTCTTGAAGTGAACACCTTCAGTTCACTTTTCAAAAAGAGTATATCGAAATAGGAAACATGTGGTTCTCTCAGTTCAAGAAATACATTTGTTGGAAACATTCTGCCGTAACTCGCAAAATGTTTAGAATCCAGTAACGCCAGAAGTTTCAACTGTTTCTGTGAATCAAATCGCAATTTAGTTTGAGTTATTAATGTATCCAGAACTTCACAGAAAATCCTTAAGTACAAAGAAAGGGTTTCATCTTCACAACAGTTTCTCTTTCTAGGCCTTTCTTCGTTCTGTTCATCAGCAACCATCATAGTTTCTGACCATACTTCTTCAAATCCTGTATTTCTAATATTTTGCAGTGTGGTAATAAATTCGTGAACTTTTTCAGTACAGTAGCAGATGTCCATGCACTTGTTTTGTAAAATGTCAAAAAGAATATCTGAAAATGCAAAAACTTTACTGAGCATAATAAAGAAAAAGTTGGTTCGAGTCTTTGAGAGAAATCGCACAAAGCCTGAAGCCATGTTAACTTCTTCGCAAGACCAGTCCCCAGGTTCCTCTTCTATTGAAGTAAAGAAACTGATAAGATGACTTCTATAGTGATGAACTGTGCTTATAAGTCTGGAAGCAAAATCCATCATGTAGGTGCAACACTTGGCATTTTCTTTTCAGTAAAGGCTTTAACAGCATCTGTACGTGAAGTAGAATGTGAGAAAAAAGTGGGTAAACCATTAAGAGAAACAAAGAATTGTCTGGTTTCCTTAATAAAATTCACAGATTGGGAAAGTATTAGGTTAAGTCTGTGGCTATAGCAGTGGATGAAGGTAGCAGCTGGATACTCGGTTTTAATTAAAGTCTGAAGTCCAGAAAGATGTCCGGCCATTACTGCAGCACCATCGAAGGTTTGAGCAACAATTTTTTTTGTACCTCCTAAATCATTTATGGTCTTTTTTACATATTCAAATAAACCACTGGCTGTTTGATTAGAACTTACATCAGTGAAATGTAGAAATTGTTCTTTGCAATTGCCTTCATCGTCAGCATAGTATAGAATAGTAGACATTTGACTTTTATTGGTGACATCAGTCTTTCATCGAGCATTAGTAAAAAAGAAACTAGCCTTATCAATATCTGATTTAATCTTATCTCTAACAACACTGACCACTGCATCGATCAGGTCATTCTGTGTAAGAGCCGAGGTGCCTTTGAAAACGGTAGCTGTCTTTAGATGCTAAAACAGTGTCATATCATAATTAGCCGGAAATTGTAGCAATTCTATATAATTGCCTTTATTTAATGACTCCTCACTTTCATCGTGGCCTCTAAACAAACATTTCTGTTTTGCACTGCATCAATCAATCTTTTCTATACATTTCTATTTTCCTTAACCTTTTCATTGTGCAAACTGTCAGCAAGTTTTTTTTTTTTTTTTTTTTTATTTATTGTTCTCTGAAAAGGTTCCCAGAGCCATAGCTCATGCTAGGGAACAGTACAAAAATATATAAAATGATGGCAAACAGCCCTTAACAATACTTATATTACATTTTCATAGTAGGAATAAATTACCGTACAAGAATAACATATATGAAACATAAAAAGATACAGAAATTCACTATAACTCAAGAAATAATAGTAACAAAGAACTTAACAGAAAAATAGAAGCTACATATTCTATGGGACATTAATCCATATTAATTTTTAAACAGTTCAGCTTTCAAACCAGCTATAAATGTGTAACACTTTATCAGCTATCAATATATGCCTTCAGTAAATTTTCAGCAACTTTCCTTTTAAAACCTTTTATGTTCCTGCAGCCTTTCAGTTCCAGTGGCAGCGCATTATATAAGTTGATAACGTGTGAGGTTAAGCTGTTCAGGCCATAAGTAGAAGTGTTCACTGTTGGTTTTGTTAAGTTTCCTTTATTTCTTGTATTATATATATGTGAGGAGCTTTCAAATGTTAGATTGGACTTTAGAAGATTATTTTTTATTTTGTGGAGATATATTATCAAGGACAACTCTATGTTTACTTGTAATGGTAAAATGTTAGTTACATGGTAGAGTGTTTTTGTGTTTGTTCTAAAGGGTAGATTGTAGATTATTTTCAAGGCACGATTTTGAAGTACTTCGAGGTCATGAATTAAATATTTAACAGAGTTACCCCATAAGATGTTTAAGTAATCCAAATGAGATTGAATTAAAGCATGGTAGATACTTCGTAAATGATTTACACTGAATCCTTTGAATTTCAGCTGAATCCTTTGAATTTCAGCCTGTGAATTACAGCTAACACAGGAAGAATCTTATTTTTTACATGCATGATATGGTCCTTCCATGTGAGCATACTGTCTAGAATCAAACCTAGATATGTGATTTTTGTTACTCTTTCAATCACTGCGTTATCAACATGTATCTTGTTATTTACTACTGGTGCGTATGATCTTTTATGAAATAACATATATTTTGTTTTACAGACATTTAATGTTAACTTATTGCCCTTAAACCAGCTATTCAATGCATTCAGGTCTTGCTGTATGTCATATATCAGCTGGTGCTCAGAGTCATCTATATATAACAAACATATATCATCAGCAAACATAGTCAATTTACCTTTTAGTCTTAAACATCCTATGTCATTTATAAAAATTAGGAATAATATAGGACCTAATACAGAACCTTGTGGAACACCATGATGAATTACTGATAGAGAACTGGAAATGTTGTTCATATTTACAAATTGTTTCCTGTTACTGAGATAATTCTGAAACCAGTTGAGAGGAAGTCCTCTTACACCAGCATACTCAAGTTTATTTAGTAATAAAGTATGATCTACAGTGTCAAAAGCCTTTTTTAGGTCAATAAATAAACCAGCAGCTAAACAATTTCTATCCAGAGCTCTTTGAATAGGTACGATAATATCTACCGTGGCAGCAAGAGTACTAGATTTGTTAATAAATCCATACTGATGATTGTGAAAAAAGTTGTGTTTCTCTAGATGCTGTAATAACCTAACTTTTACTACTTCTTCCAGAATTTTGGCAAATACAGGAATAATACTTATTGCTCTGTAATTATCCATAATTACTCTATCACCTGTCTTATAAATTGGGACAACTCTTGTGATTTTACAACCATCAGGTACTGAACCTGAACTAAGTGATAAATTTATAAAGGTTACAATGTGTGGAACCAAACTGTACTTGCAGTTTGTTAACAATTCATTTGATAAAATATTATCTGTTTTATTACCTTTGTTTTTTATTGTTGCTATCATTTTTAGAACCTCATTATTATCTGTTGAATATATAAAAAGACTATTTGGTACTGAACTATAAGGTGGTGGAGTATATTGTGTAGTTATACATATCTTCACTAACTGATCAGCTATATTTACAAAGTATTGGTTAAAAGATTCACATATTTCTAATTGATTTCCTATTTTTTGATCACCTACCATTATTGTTTCTATTTGATTGCAATGTACTGGGGTTTTATTTCTTAAGATTCCATTTATTGTCATCCATACCTTTTTTGGATCATAGGAGTTATTCAGTTTATTTGAGTAATATGCTTCTTGAAGTTCCCTTTTCATTTTAGTTACTTCATTTGCACACTTTTTGTATAGTTCAATTGCTATCGGAGAGGGAAATTTGCATTTTGTTTTGCTATACAGTAAGTTTTTCTTTTTAACTAGAGCCAAAAAGTTACTATTAACCCATGGTTTATGTGTCAGTTTATTTGACACAACCTTTCTGCACCTGTAGGAGCAGACTGAAACCCCTTCCTTTATAAACTGCAATAATGAGTTATAATATTCATTAGGGTCATTTGTGACACAGTTAAATCCAGTATTTTGTATAAATAAGGAAAGTCTATTATGATTTATAGTGTTAAATTCTTGAATTGACATTCTGTAATTGATATACTTATCATGAAGGGCCTTGCAAAGATGTTCTTTTATGTCGATTATAAGTATGTTATGGTCACTGATATCATGCATTATGTTAGATATAGATATTGGGGTATCATTGTTATTGATAAGTACATGGTCAATTAGTGTAGCTGAGCTATTGCCTATTCTTGTTGGGTATATTTTATTACCTTGTACAAAATTGAAACTTGTAATTAGTGTATTATAGTTTTCAAGACTTTTACTCTGAGTGAGGTAATTAATATTTACATCGCCTATGATCATGGCTGATTTTGCAAGCTTCCTACACAGTACAGTTTCCATATCAGTGAGAAAGTTGCCAGTATTTTGATCATTAGGATTATAAACTGCAATGATATCAAGTGTTATTAGATCCCTTTTCAGGTTTATGTGCGGGATACTGTGGACACTGTTTACTATGTTTTGTACCGACGTTTTCCATACATCTCTAATATACACTGAAATTCCACCTCCTGTCATTTTCCTTATAATATGATGTGCATAAAAATTTTTTATATTAAAAAAGTTAATTATGTGTTCCCTGAGCCAGTTTTCTGCTATAACAATCTTTTGGTAATTCAATGTATGGTCTACGCATTGAGTGCCGAAAGTTTTTAATGCCGTGAAAGATTTTATATACATTGTTGATCTTTTATGTTTATCCAAAGCTGTGATTAAATAAGCTAAATTTGCAAAACCCGTAGTATTCCAGGGTGTTTTCTCAGTTGCAAACAACAAGCATGGCCAGCAATAAAGTTTATTTAGTTCAAATGAGCCAGACAGCCACTCACAGTTATTATAATTACTTATACTAAAATACCTTTTATAAAGATTCTTATTTTTTTCCTTCTGTTCACACTGCAAGTGCGGAAGAGCTGGAGTAGGCCTTCCCTGTTTTATTATCACTAACTTATCCTTGTATTTAAACTGCGAGAATGGTCTTTGCACTAATTCTTTAATTACACATTCTTCACCCATTTCGAAGAATTAGCACTAGCAACTGTCTTGGTACACTGAACAGTATGAAATAAACAATACTAATACGGCTGTTGAGGACCGTAACAATCACACAATAATTGCCTTTAACTCCACATGCTATGCAGAATTCCAAAGTCAATCGTGTCCATACGGTACATTTTGGAGAAGCTCGTATGAGTGTAGCGATGTAAGGTTCTGAAGCCTTGACGTGTTGAATCCTGCATTCCTCCCCCGTATTCCTCACTGCCCCTTACCATAAAGAAGGCTGCAACAGTAGCTACCGAAGCTCTACTTGCCCCTCTGTTCAGTGATTGGGAGAGAGAGCTATTCCACCCTACACCCTAATTCTTTATGGGAGAAACTGGCTGGTATTGCAATTATTATTAATATTGCTTATTAATTTCTAGTTTACTTTAGATATGGGCTTCGGTGATAGCTTTGATAGTCCATAATGTATGCCACTGGTTTCAGTTAAGTCACACACTCAGTTCAACACAATTTGCATTGAACCGTATTTGGCACTATCCACTGTCACTTTCTACTAAAGATTTTTTAACTTTAAGGCTGTTGCACTGGCAAATGGATTCAACTGACTGACGTACTCCTCACTCCTTAAATAGGGCTCAAACCTAGGTACAGCATTCTCAAAGGCAAACCTTCACAACACAGTCAAAAGGAATTCTCTTGAGGCAGCAATACCAAGCCATTGGCTATTGTATTCCCCAATTATTGTTTGACAAAGGGGCTGGTCATTAGCATAGGTAGACCACAAGATTGGGTCAGTAGCACTGGTCCTCCTGGCTGGCCACTGTGGCCACAATGACATTTTAAAAAATGGGATGTGTAGATTTTTACCCATTTTAATATGAAACAAAAAAATGAATTAATTACATGGAGTTCATAGACTTAAATGATTGTGGAACTTTTAAACTTATTGCGCATGATCTGACATATAGGAAACACTACATTTTCTCAACTCTAATTTACTTGGTGGAAAAAGGATAAAGATTTTTCCAGATAAATTTCTTGGAAAGGGTGGCTTAGGTTTTTTAAATGTGTTTCATAGATAATTGCTCAAATAGAATATCTGGAAGGCCTAATTCATAGTTATTGGACATTCTTATAAAGCAAAAGATTGTAAAACCTACAAAATATGAAGACAAAATTTTTGTTTTGTGCATTGAATTCTGTACACTGCAGAACATAAAAGTAATGATGTAAATATTTTTAAAAAGACGATTGTTAGTGTGCACCAGCTGCTTTACAGAAGATGTTGATTGAGAATTACCATTTCAAACTCTCATCCGATGAGCTAAGTCTTATTTTTACATCAGGTTGTGTTGTGGTGAAATAAATACTCTGATCATATACTAAATTATTTATTCTTGGTTTTAAAATTATACAACAGACTCCTAGAAGCTTTCTCTTCCAAAACACTTATTTTTCCAATGAACAATTCTTCTAACAAACTTTATCTCTTAAACTTTTTCTTTTTATTCAGCAAACTTGTTTAGTTACCCTAGATATATGATCCCCACATTTTTCTCAACAATACTTATACAGTAATGGTGAAATACAAATTTAAATACAAAAATTATAAACAAAAGTAAACAAAACATATAAAATAATACGCTGTAATACACAGGTTGTGGCAACTTACAGCTTAATGGGTAAGAGCAGCTGGATGGAAACCAGGAGATCTGTGGTTCAAATCCCGGCCATGGCATTGAATTTTTCAGGTTGTCTCTTATCTATCCAAAACTTATAGTGTAGTTGAAAAAGGTATGTTTCTGTTGGTAGTATTCTAACCTTTTGTATTTTCTTTATAACTCTGCTCTTGACTGCTTTGAACAGGCTATATTGTTTTAAAAATTCCTCCTTATACAAATTTTCAAATTCAATATGATGCCTAGGTTTTCTTTGGTTAGGAATGACTTTAAAAATATCCAAATACAGCAACTCCACATCAACAGCTTGGTTTACGGCAGCCATTTTCCATATTCTAACATTTATTAAACTCCTTCACAAAAGGGTAAGAGGATCTTAACACAATGTTATAGCTAACATTGTTGGTGAAACAATACTTGCATTAACTTCAATGTTCAATCATTTTAACATTGTGTTAGAATTAAACATCAGTTGGGGAAAGCGACCCACAGACAAGGCTTCATTTCACCTCAGAAATGTTCTGTGTACTTCTCCACTGAAAGCTGTGTTGCATTTTACTAAGTTTATATACTTTATTTAGGCTAATACCAACCTTGAATACTTTTATTAAATAAACCACCTATCCAGTTTTTAAAATCAGTTGAAAAACATTGGGTAAATAGAGAAGTTATAGGTTACTACCAGTTAAGAGAAAATACCTATTTATACATAAAATGGATGTTGTATGATCGGAAATGTTACCAAACTGGGTATTTATATTTCTTTCATAGGGCAATCAAATTTATTCAGAGTTTCCTGCTAGACATTGAATCATTGACATGATTAACTAAAGGTTGGTTAGGTTTACACTACACACCACTTTCTTGTAAAACTTGGACATGTTTGGGAAAACTGCCTTTCCATCTTTGTCTTACAACTGAATGGTTGATATAGTTGTGTTGTTAGATATTCTCTTAAATGGTAGAGTTCTGTAATGCTTGTAATATAAACTTGTGAGCTATTTGAGGGTGGGATATCAAAGTTCATTATATGGTCCTTACTTTTTGATAATGTAAATGTTTTTCCATACTGAGAACTCAGTTGGGTAATTTTTTGTTCTAAGAAGGTTGACTTCCAGAATAATATTAAGGTGAGTATTCCAAAAATGTACTGCTATGGCTCATTTTTTGAGTTATTTGTATTTTATGTAATGGACATATTCTTTTAGTCTGGTTTTCAATTTTATTGTTGTTCTTGTTGTCTTGCCTAAATATAGTTGATCACAGTCTGCATAAATAATTTGATATACTCATCTTTCAATGTGGGGGATTCTGTCTTTTAGAGATGTGCAAAGTAAGCTTTGTATGTGTATTTTTTTTTTTTTTTTGAGGTGCTAGCATGTTCTGAATACTTTTGGGATGCCCAAGGATGCTATACAAATTTTCTATATTGGAGAATTACTTTTTGGAGTTTTAGGATTAAGGCTATTACATTACCACATAGAGCACCATGGAGATTGAGAAAACCACAATTTCAAACTTCATGCCGTGCAGAAGTAAATTTCTTGTAACTGATGAAGCTGTGTAATTTTATGTAGACATGATTTTATTCTTTTCTTAAATGCCGAAAGCCATAAGCCATATGGCAAGGCAATTTATGTGTTAATCTGTTGTTACAGTGTTCATAGGTTTCTGTCATAATTTCCTATATGCTGTTGACATAAATATTTTGAAGTTGTTGTAGTGATTGCTCTCATGTGTAATTATTAAAGTTAATTCCAGTAACCTTTTATGTGCCTGGAAGGACTTTAGAAAGGTAGAAACAGACTGAAAAATTCAATGTCATGGCCGGGATGTGAGCTTACCATACCACTTTCCTAACCAACTACTCCCGCCTCGGTAGCGTAGATTGTAGCATGTCTGCCTCATGTTCAAGAAGTCCCGAGTTCAAATCTCGGTCAGGGTGAGCTACCTGGATAAGGTTTTTTCCGGGATTTTCCTTTATCCTTTTAGATGAATGTTGGGTAGCTCTAAGCTCCACGGACCCTGGACACATTTGAGCATCACTTCACCCACTTCATTCACCGTTCGATATGACTTAAAGTTGGAGGACGAAAAATTACTTAAAAAAAAACACAAAAAAAAAAAATACTGAGTTACCATGTCAACTTGCTGGTATGGAGTTAAATTCTCAGCAAACCCCAATGCATTCTCATATTCATTTTGAGATAGCATATCCTAAAGGCTACTTACAAGCTCATTTAAGTCGTACGCTTCACAGTTAACCTTTATTAGGTCAGTCTTTACTATTGGGATAAATTACCTCAAAATGAATTTGTGAATGCCTTGTGGTTTACCGCAAAAAGTAGAATCAGTTGGGGAGTTTAATGTTGCTGTTGTAGCTCAGTTGGTCAGAACAGCAGCATGCAAAGTTGAAGATTCATAGTTCAAATCCTAAGGGAATGAATTTTTTAGTTCCGAATCTACTTTTCAAATTTAACCCTACAAATGGTATGTATGGAAGAACAATTAATTATTAATAGAAATATTTGTTCTGTTTTTTCAGGATGATCTGGATGAGAAGTGTGAAGAAGTACGAGAAGGTTAGTCTGTAGTAATCGCTCTCTTCAAAAGTGGCACAGTCCTTCAATAAGGATTTCTGCCAGCTTTCTTCAGTACTGTTTAGTACTCATGCGAAATCATCAATGTGGTGCTAATTTTATTTTTAATTTTATACATAGGTATTCTTTAAACAGTGTGTATGTGATGAAGTACAGTTATAAGCAAACTATTCTGTATGGTCAAGAGTAATTGTAAGAGTAATAAGTAGGTATAATGTGACGTCTTAATAATTATACAATATTGTATCACAACTAACAAATAAACACTGCCATTGTTATGTAAATTGCCACTTTGTATTTAGATCAAATAAAACTTTGGAATAGTACTTTGTAATTACATTTTTAAGATTTTGCAGGCATAACCTTAAATCTGACCTGGAGGTTCTCATTACTACAACTTAATGATAAATCTAATGTATCACACTCAATTGACTACTCTACCCATTACAACCACAAAATTCTGTTTAAGACCGTTTTCTCTGTGTTGATTATACATTAAGGTTTTGCAGGAAATCCACAAAGTATTCTGGTCAACAAATGCAAAGCTTTTAGTCATCTTGACTTTGTAGTCTTTCTCAGGGTTGTAAAATAAAACTGCCTTTGTATAATAACACTGGTCGTCAAAATTTAACTTTTTTTCTTTCACAAGAATTAAAATAACAGATTCTGAAAGTATTTTTCGTGCTGAATTCAAATATAATTACAGTTTTTCCCCATCGGGCAGGAGTTTTGTGTGATATTCATTTGAATTTTTTATAATATTCCAAAAAAATCCGTAACTAGCTATCTAACTCAAAATTATAACTACTGATTCTGACTTACCTAGAAAGTGGTAGATAGTGATTTTCGGGTATATTTTGCATCTGGAACGTCTCTCATTTTAGTCCAACAGTAGTCAGCCAGCATATTGGAACTCCACTTGCCTTGGTACCTCTTCTCTATTGTAGAAATTTGCTGATGAAAACGCTCACCGTGTTCATCGCTGACAGCTCCAAGGTTTTCGGGGAAGAAGTCCAAGTGAGAGTCCAAGAAGTGAATTTTTAAAGACATGTTGCATCCCATAGCTTTATAAGAATGCAGAAGATCAGCCACTATGTCACGATAGTTTTCTATTTTATGGTTTCCAAGAAAATTGCAACAATTTTTGAAAGACTGCCAGGCTGCTTTCTCCAGTGGATTTAACAGTCCTTCGAAATGTTCATCAGCCATTAATGATCGGATTTGTGGTCCTATAAAAACTCCTTCTTTCAATTTAGCATCACTGACTGTGGAGAATTTCGATTTCAAGTACAAGAATCCATCAGAAAGTTTATCGATAGCTTTGACAAAATTTTTCATAACTCCTAACTTAATATGCAGTGGAGGTAAAAATATATTTTCAGGCTTCACTAAAGGGACACATGCCACATTTTTCTGGCCAGGGATAAGAGATTTACGTTTTGGCCATGACTTTCTAACGTAGTGAAACTTCTTATCTCTGCTGTCCCACTCGCACAAAAAACAGCAAAATTTGGTGAACCCAAGTTGCAAACCAAGCAATAGAGCAATGACCGTTAAATCACCACAGATATTCCATTCATATTTTCCATATTGTATTTTCTCTAAAACTAGTTTCATATTTTCATATGTCTCTTTCATATCAGCGGCCTGCGCTACCGGTATTGATGGAAGTTTATTGCCAATATATAACAGCAAAGCCTTCAAACTTACTTTAGAGGAGTCTATGAACAATCGCCACTCATCTGGCCGGTGTTGAAGCCCAAGAGTTTCCATAACTGAACAAATATTATTACAAGACACAATACCATTTTCTTCAGAGTATACTTTGTAAACACTATGGCGGTTACGATATCTGCTAATTCTTACATCTTTTAGGAGTAGATTCCACCCTTTGAGTCTGGAAGCTAAAACTTCCGCTTGCTGTTTAGACAGATTTAAATCGCGAATCAAGTCACTAAGGTCTTGCTGATTGGGAAAGTATGGTTCTGATGAACAGCTACTGGCTTCATATGTAAGATCATTTTTATTTTCATCAGGTCAGAACCAGAGTTATCACTTAAGGTTGTATCTGCATATACTGGTACGTGGAACTCTTCACTGTGTAAAACAGGTTTCATTGCAGATTGCAAATTCGGATACTTAACTGTATATTTTGTTTTAGATGTGATTTCTTTAATATTTGTCAAACAAAAATAACTGTCAGTTAATTGATCCTTCGGTTCCCTCCAAATCATGAAAAATGAAATGTGTAGTGTTTAACGCCCACTTTTACTACATACGGCACCGCAGGCGGTGACACTGATGATACATGAGATGAAGATGGAGCACCAGTGGAATGAGATGGCGGGGGAAACCGAAGGTCCCGGAGAAAACCCGCCCCAGCGCCGTGTTGTCTACCACAAATCTCACTTTGCGGTTACCTGGGATCGAACCCGGGCCGCCTTGGTGAGAGCCAAGCGGTCTAACCACTGAGCCGTGGCGCGGCCATCTCCAAATCATGGGAATTGCAAATGGCATATGATGTGTACCATTTTTCCACCCAGAAACACAGCATGTATTTGGGGCCCAGCTCTTAACAAAATCACCAACTTGACAGCCAAAGTAAAGTTTATAACACTTCTTTACAAGTGGGGTCAAATTTCGCCTCTGAGACTTGAAGGTCAACTCACCACAAATATAGCAGAGATTATCTGCATGATTTACACAATTTCTTGGCATGATGGAAAAATAAAGTACAGAAATACAACATGCACAACATACACAATACACTTCTAAACAGAAAGGAAGGAAATATTTCACTACTCAACAATCTCACAGTCAGCTCAATACTGACACATCACAATGCCAAACAGGTCTGAACATGTCTAAACAGCAATGAACAACAATGAACCTGCACAGTCATGTTTTATTGTGCTTCAGCATGACATTGCAAATAATTTCAATAATACAGCTTGAGTAAAATAGCTACATATGAGGTAACGGTTCCTATGACAGGTCAAAGAAAATGCTAAAATCATATTTTGAAAAGTAGCTTTTACAGAAAAACTATGCCTGATGGGAAAATTCTGACTACATATCTGAATTCAGGATGGAAAATGCCACTAGATTCATTATTCAGATCTCTTGTGAAAAAAACACCTTGTCGACCAGTGTAACTAAAATGAGTTTCCACATTTAAAACAACTGAAATATACATAAAATGAACCAAAAGATTAAATTATGAAAATGAATTGAAATTAGGCACTTTCTTCTTCTTCTTCTTCTTCTTCTTCTTCTTCTTCTTCTTCTTCTTCTTCTTCTTCTTCTTCTTCTTCTTCTTCTTCTTCTTCTTCTTCTTCTTCTTCT
>CM060948.1:245957986-246007986 GCA_030765055.1 Mantis religiosa
TTTGTCACTGGTCTCCTCTGGTGGCGGTTCAAGGAACTTGCTGAACAAATCTTTCTGGGGGATGTCGAAATTGAATTCTTGGTTCCTATTTTTTTAAATGAAAATTTGTTCCCATGTGGATAGTTCTTGTTTTCCTGATGTATGTTTTAGTAGTTTTGGTTCTGGATTTATGTTGTGGTTTTTTCCCCAAAAATGTGTGTTAACTGCTGATTTTTCTAATTGCTTATATTTTATGTTTCTAAAGTGTTCCTTTGCTCTTGTTTCTAAATTTCTTTTGGTTTTTCCAATATAAATTTGACTACAGTCACTGCACTCAATTTTATATATACCAGATTTTTTGTTAGATGGAATGGCATCTTTGATGTTAGAGCAAATTAGGTTTTTTAAGGAGAAATAGTTGACTGGTGCTAGTTGAATGTTTTGTTTTTTGAAGACTTTTTTGAATTTATCATAGGCCCATGGATGGCAAGTGAATTTTTTGAAAATCATATTAGTTTCTGTAGCTGAGAGGGTTGTGGTTTCCTTTAGTAGCTCCTTCTTTTTTGCTAAGTTCACCTTTTTGTCTACTAATGCTTTGGGAAAGTTATTTTTTTGTGCTATTTCAATTATTTTGATGTATTCTGTTTTGTATTCTTCTGCTGTGAGAGGGATGTTTACCAGTCTGTGTGCTAAACTATTGAAGATTGCCTGTTTGTGGTATCTCGGGTTGTAGCCATTATTTTTTATGTAGTCTGTCTGTGTTGGTTTTCTGTAAATGCCAAAGTTTAGTCTGTTTTTATTCCTCATTATTTTTAGATCCAAAAATGGTAAATAGTCGTCTTTTTCTATTTCTACAGTGAACTTGATGCTTTTTTCTTGGATATTTAAAAGTTTTAGTGTATCACTGATGTGTTTTTTTGGTACTATTGCAAAGATGTCATCTACATATCATTGCCAGAGTTTGAACATCCAAGGGAAACCTTTGTTGATCCTTATTTCTAATGCACTCATGTACAGATCGGCTAGGAAGGGTGATAGGGGGTTGCCCATTGCTAACCCTGAAGTTTGATGGAAATATTTTGTTTGAAACTGGAAGAAATTTTATTCTAGGCATAATTTGGTTAGTTCGATGTAGTCTGAAATTTCAGGTGCTGCCATTCCAAGTGATTTGAGCCATTTTTCTATCAACGGTGCGAGTTGATTAACTGGTATGCTGGGAAGCAATGATTTAACATCAAACGAGACTAGTGTGTCCTCTTCTTTTAGTTCAGTATCCTTAATGTGTTCTACAAGTTCATAGGTGTTTTTGATGCTTAGGCTGTAGAATTTTGGAAATGAATTGAATTTGTTTATTAGCCACTTTGCAAGTTTGTATGTTGGTGAATTTATACTGCTAACTATAGGTCTCATTGTTATGGATGGTTTGTGTATTTTGGGTAAGCCATAAAGTCTAGCTAAGGTTGGGTTATCCGGTTTAACTGTATATTTGTTTGGTATTATGCTTGATTTTGCTATTGTTTTTTCAAATGCCTGTATGCAAGTTTTTAGAGGATTTTTGTTAATGATTTCATATTCATTGTCAGTTAACATTTCTTCCATTTTTTCAATATAATCTGATTTTTCCATTATGACTATCTTGTTGCCTTTGTCATAATGGAAAAATCAGAAATTGAAACAAAGAATGTTATTTTCAAATTTTCAAAGTTAATTTGGATGGATATATTTGAGAATAAATTAATAAAACAAGTGAAATGCACCCTTAAATGACATTCATCTCAATAAGGAAAAGGTGCTCGAATTTCTCTCCTCCGAACCTCTTCGGTCAGGAAGATATTCTTAAAAGCTCCAAGACATATACGATTGTTCAAAGAGAAAGTACCGGCAACCACTCTTCCACCTGAGCCGATACTTATATGCTAGGGAACTTAGCTGTCTGCTCGAGAACTTAAAGGATATTAAAAACGTCATCAAATAAGATGATACAAAGGCTTCCTCCATTGCCAAGGCTAAGAATCACTCAGTGACACACTCTTGCAGCTTCCCTTGCTTATATTAACATGCATTTTGGTTTTTATACCAAAAGCTATTCACCGGGGGAAATTACAATTATGCCACTGAAAGATTCTCTAGATACATTGATAATTTTTCAAGAAAACGAACCCTGGCACAGTGGGAGGTGCATGTTCCTAGAAGTTTCAGGAGATTATTAAAAAAAATCCTTGTTTTGAAGACATGAAAATCATAAACTCAGTATTGCAGGGAGAAAAGTATACAGGAAAGCTATGCATAGAACCTGCTGCACTAGCATCAACGGTCTATGCTCTAATGATGTCATGTTCTGTTGAAAGAACGTTTTTGTCATACAAGTAAATCATTGATCATTAAATGGTTAAACGCTGCCATAACATCCCTTAAATGACCGATACTTGATTAAGTAACTAATGTTGTAGGCTCAAACAAATAATCAAAAGCTTTTATCGCTATAATATCATCAGTTTCTTTTGTCATAATATGGTGTAATTTAACCAAAGTCAAACAACAGCAAATTTTTAAATTGCTTTTTATTGTATCTCTAACATTGGGATCCATGGATTTTCAAATGCACTTACTCTGCTTTCAAAGTGCCACTCCACAATATTTCACATTTGGCTCTCGGCGAGTTAATGTGGGATAAAACGAGGTGAGCTACAGTTCTGTCTTGGATTGAAATTCTTATATTTGATTTGTCACCAACCTGGAGTTTTCAGAACCAACCATTGCCTATATCTTTGCAGTTTTGCTATAAGTACCTGACATTGTAAAAAATTTCTTTTAAAAGTTTTACACCGGAACTGAAAGCTTTTTCTTTTTAGAAAAGAAATCAACAACTGCATCAGAATAGATGGCAAGCTAAACTACTGAATTAAACCAGCTAGAGCACTGTGTCAGTGCAGGCAAGGGAAAATTTGGATGATTTTCAGAGAGGTATTGTTCATATTCAGTTCTTAACTTTTGTGCATTTCAGAATACATTTATAAACTCTGAGACAACACCAGTTAATTCTTTCAGATTGTTTTGCCGTATTTCATCTGACAAATTAAATTTATGGCACCAGCATTTCAAACTATATAAACTATTCCCACACACTACTTTAACCTACGGTATACATTTTAGCATATAAGGAGCATGTCAGTAAAGAGCTTTAACATTACCAAAATCAATATTGAGGTAATTTAGAGTCTGTAGAACTACCTGACATATTGTGGTTGCGTTAGGAAAGTACACAGTCGAGATATAGCTGCTGGCAAGTATCACCATCCAAAGTTCCTAACGTCACTGCAAAAGTACAGTTACAATTACTATTTGTTTTTCGTCACAAAATATGGCAATTGACTTGTCAACACAGTTCTTTTTTTTAACTTAATTTCTTTTGCAGTGATTTCTGTTAGAAAATTTAAATTGTTGATATTTACATATGATCTCCACTTAACATTAGACATTAACTTGCCTTAATTCTATAATTCTTAGAATATTGTATGTATAATGCTGTATGTATATTCACTTTTCATAATGCCAAGCAAACAGTTTTAACAAATTCTTAATGAGTAAGGACTATGATACCAAAAAGCACAAAATTACACTAGGGAGACACTATCTGAGACAAAATAGACCAGTTCTTATGCAAAATGACTTGCTGATTCCAAAAATGCCTCTTAAAATGTTGTATCATGTAATATTTTTAAGATATTCTTATCCCTTTAAAAAAAATTACAGAAATGAATTATGATAAAAACTCATACTCACTTAATTTAAAATAATAGCCATTTTATGTTTAAATAATATTTGTATACTTGTAATGAAAATGCTCATTATTCAAAATAAGTAGAACAATTTTCCATCACATATGATTTATCGGTAAATTTAATTTTAAGGTCTACTATAAAAATTGTATTTAAATGGGTGTGCCCAACTGAAATTAAAATTAAGTTGACATAAAATTACTGATATAGAACTTCATAACTTGTCATAAAGACTTATATATGTCTTACTTTGTTTTCTATAATGGAAAAGATTCCATCTTAAGCATTTATGGATTTATGGCCCTCAGCCCCATAGCCAAACACTGCTTTATCATGCTCCTCTTCATCTATCTTTCATTTGACTGAGTAAATAAACCAATGTGTTTATCCTGAGTACACCACAGAGTGGCCTGTTTTTCATGTGTTGTTTTGTATTGGAATTTGGATTCATTTTTCAGTTCATATTGAACTGTGAAAGTGTAATGTAGTTAATTCACAGTGCTTAAGAAAGGTTACAGATATGGATAAGAGTAAGCATAGGAAATGTACTAACGATCCCAATAACTTTTTCTATGTGTATGAATTCATCCCTAAATCGCAGCGAAAAAAGAAGTACTACTAAAACAGCATATTAATTATACTTTGGTTATGCTCTAAGAGATCAAGAAAAGGATTTTGCCCCTTGCCCCTCATGTTTGCTGCATACCAGAAAACTGGTCTTAATGAATGGCTACACGGTAAACACAGATCCTTGCCATTTGCAGTGCCTATGGTGTGAAGAAACAATCTAACCATTTAAATTAATGTTATTTTTGTAATACAAGGATTGCAGGTGTTTCTATGAACAAATAAGTAGGATGTCAAATGTACTAGTGTTCCATCCTGTCAACAGTAAGACCAGTTCCTCTTAGTGAAAATCTTCTAGTGCCTGATCCTCCAAAAGCATGCATCGAAGAATATGATGGATCAAGTTCAAATCATGATGTAGTTGACAGTAACCCTCAACATCCCAAGACTGTATATATCAATGTGAACAAAGACATTTTGTTTCTCAAGAAGAACTAAGCAATCTTATTCGTGATTTGAAACTAGGTAAAAAAGAGTCAGAATTACTAGGTTGCAGGCTACAGGGGTGGAATTTCCTGATCTTGTCATAAACAGTTTTACAGTATTCCATTGTGTAAGGACTGTGATACAATGAAGCACAAAATTAATATAATTTTGAGTTGAACTAATACTCAATGCTCCACTTATTGCTAGTATTTACCTAGAACGCGTTTCGTTAGGATCTTCCTAACATCATCAGCTGTTGTCGACTAATGGATGTTGGTTCGGTGAACTCCTCGGAGGTGATAGGTGCATCTCTGTCAGTATCTTGATGAACTTAAAATTTTGGTTTTCTTCAAAGGTAGTGTCGAAATTAAACAATTTCCTTTCATGTTTCTTTATGAAGATTTTTTCCCACTTGGTTAAAGCAGCTGGACCTTGGACACTTTTTAATAAGTGAATTTCTCGTTCTATATCATGATTCTCCTTCCAAAAATGGTACGCTACTGCTGATTTATCTATTTCTTTGTTCCTAATGTTCCTAAAATGCTCTTTAAGCCTAATGTTAAAGTTCCTTTTTGTTTTTCCAATGTAAAAGTTGTCACAGCCCTTGCAATTTATCCGGTATACACCTGATTTTTTGTCTGTGGGTATCTCCTTTGTATTATGTGATTTCAAAAGGTGGTGTACACTAAATTTGTTCTGTAGGGCCAAAGTAATATTGTGTTCTTTGAAGACTTTTTGGAAAAGGTGTGTAGCTCTGGGATGATATGTAAATTTTCTGTATGAAGTTTCATTGCTGATTGGGGAAAGAGTAGTTGTTTGCATCTTTGTTGTCTTTTGAATTTATCAATTTTCTTGTTGACTAATTCAGCACTGAATCCATTGTATTCTGCAATGTGAATGATATTATTGTACTCTTTGATATATTCTATCTTGTTTAAAGGTACATTAACAAGCCTGTAAGCTAAACTGTTGATAACAGCATGCTTGTGTTGTCTTGAGTTTTATCCATCTGATTTTATGAAATTTTCTGTGTGTGTTTCCTTTCTATGTATGCCAAGTTTATTATGTTTTCTGGTAAGTTTCAAATCTAAGAAAGGGGTTTTATTGTTTGTCTCTTTTTCTATGGAAAATTTTATTGCAGGATTTTGTAAATTAAGTAGTTTTAATGCATCATCCACTTGTTTCTCATTTACTATTGCCCAAATGTCATCCACATATCTATACTAATGTTTATAGCACATAGTAGAGGCATCGATGCCGTACACTAATATGAGTCTCTCTGGTTCTCACACTTTCACAATTCATATAAAGCACGATTGCTCCATTCCGTATCGTCATCAGACAAACTGTTTGGTTATAAATGATTTAACTGGAGCCCGCCTCCATAGTTTGGTGGTAGCGTGTCTGACTCCCAGTGAAGAGGTAGTGGCCAACCTTGCTGCGTAACGGTAAGGATTGTTTACCTCCACCCACTGTCTGTGAAGATATGACGCAACGTTCCATTATGTAGAGCGAGCGAGTGAATGGGAAATACTTTCATGAAGAGGTAGGGTGAAGTGACAAAGTCCAACCTTTGCTCATATGAGTGAACGTTGGGCACCGTAGAAGCGAGTTCCAATCCAGATCAAGATAGTTTTCTCAATATGGCGTTTTACTGGGCTTACCCTTATCTAAGAAGACGAATGTCGGGTAAATCTTATGTTCTAGTCGCCCTAGACTGATGTGATGCTATCACCCGTTTCATTTACTGCCCATTGATTATCCAGTTAAAGGACGTTAAATTACTAAAAATAAATAAATAAATAAAAAGCTATGTTTCTTATGAAATTATGCTACTTGCAATTTTGAGACTGTCAAATGTACATAAAATTGTTATATAGGATGAGATGTTTCGAAAATAGCTGATACAAGGGAAGTAGGAATTGCGGGAGTTGCATATTTTATGAGCTTCACATCTCTTGTAACCTGATGTTTTAATCTATGATGCCATGGTTTCTAGTTAAATAATCATTGAAATTAAAGAGGTGTTTATTGTCTATTCCCAGAAAATTGAAAATTGTTGCTTAAACATGCAGCACTGTAATCGAAATCATTAGACATGTTTCAGAGAACAAAAAATCGACGTAAGTTCTTCCTTACAAAGGAAGATGCTCACTCCTTTTGGTCAATGACCCTTCTTTCAGTTTAAAGAATAGACAGTCCTGAGGACAAGCTAGAAGTGCACAGTTGGGAACAAAACAAAGAGTCACAGTTTCAGATTCATTTGATCATTTATTCATTGTTGCTATTATTTTTCTCAGATATGTTTATTTCTTGTGAAGTTATTATTTCTTGCATAAAGGTACTTATTAAGAGTTTTCATTGCACCGGAAGGCTTTGTTTTGTACCTAGCTACTACCTTTTTTTCTCCATTACAAGTGAAGATGATAGTTAATGAATATTAATATTCTTTGCAGTCCGTCCCTCTAGCATGTGATGTTTGTGCTTCTCCCAGAGAAGGGGTTTTGGTTACCGATTGATGTTTCTCCCGGGTAAAGTTTCTTCCCATTGTTTCCTCACCACTTGAACCTTTAAGGTTAGTAAACTTCGGCTCCTCGCCTGCATTATTTTGTCATTTGTAAACGTATGTGAGAGGTCGCTAATCTGTAAGCCCCCTTAAGAAAATTTACGTTCATAATGATGATAATGATGACGATAATGATAATATGCTTTATTTTGCTTTTCTGCGGGCCCGGTTTCAGCCATGGCTAGTACATAACTTATATAGCTTACAACAATGGGGTTTTAATGTGGAAGATGTGCTTTGGTCTCAAAATAAAGTCATTATTTTCGTGGAAATATTTTACACGTTATCGCTACATAGTTGATAGAATCACTTTGGAATAACAAATGACAGCAGATATATAATATGTTTTTCCAGAGCTGATACCGTTCGAGGGTTAAAAGGGATTTGAACGTACATAGTTGATGTTGGCAGCGACGGTTTATGTCCAAGTCCAAGTCGTGTACTGACAGGCTGTTAACAGCCAGAAGATTTTTGCTGCGTACCCACCCAGGTTTTGGGTCTGACCGCAGGTTGTTAATTGTGATATTTGTAGGATGATGTGATGTTTTTTGTTGAAGAAAATTTTGTTGAGGTAGCTTTTTGCTCCTCTTTAATTTTGTACAGGATGCCAAACCGCTTTTTTGTTTACACCCTGGTGTTTTATTATTCTAAAATGGGGTAAATTTAGTAGCCAAACAGCTCTTTTGGAGATTTGTAATTTGTAATTTAGCTTATGCTGCTGTAAGGATTAACTCCTTTGTTACCTCGGATGCCCGCAAGCCATACGGGGTACCCGGTAACGCCTGAATCGGCGTCTCGCAGCGTCGTAGTCTCCTAGAGACCGAACCAGGGCGCTTCTATGAGCAGGAATTTTATCGTAAAATTTTGTTGCCCGGCGTCTAATTTCGTCCTCCACGTATGGGAGAAAGTAACCTCACGGGAAAAGAACGGCCCACAGAATAGATGGATCGGAGTCCTCTATTCTGTGCACGCTGAAGGTATGCTATCCAGCTATCGGCAGCCATGCCCCAGATTTCACAGGCGTACAACATAAGTGGGATTATCAGCGCTCGAAAGAGGTGTAGCTTTAAGCGGACTGGCATCGAGCGCGAACCCAGCAACGGTTTATGGGAGCGAGTCTTCATTTTAAATACGAGTACCACTTGAGTCGTTAATGGATGGAAATTACTTCTAAGGTATAACATTTTTAAGTTATATAGAATAACAGTGCAAAATACTCTTGCAGGTTCCCAGAAGCAATTATCTCTCTCTACTTTATGTCAATTCGACAAACATTTGCAGAAATGATTTTTTTTTTTTTAATTCCACAGTATTTTGATTGAAGCTCTGAGGCAGGATCTCCAATGTAGCGTCACTCATTGTTGGGCACAGGGCTTCATAGAGCTACCGAAAGCCACAAAAGCATGGATAACTGTGGAAGTATTGAGGTGGTATGCAACGTAAGTAGTATATATATAAGTATATATAAGTACTTAGTATATAACATAAGTAATTTTTAGACAGAAAAAGAAGCAGATACTTCAGATTATCGTTGTAAACTTATATTCACGTATAACATTTTTAAGTTATGTGATGTGTGTGCGAACTACTTCTCTACGACTTATTTTACAATTTCAAACTACAATTTCATAGAAATGATTATATTTCTATATATTTTGTGCTAATTGAGACAAACATTTACATTTTTATAAAATTGGAATTTCATTTATTTTCTTGTTTTATTTTTTGAAGTTCTTGCTATGGTTCCACATATCTGCTCAAACTTATTTATGTTTGAATTGTTTTTCCTCTAACCATTCATTACAAAATGAACATATCCTATTCGCCTTTTTGTTTTGGTTTCATTCTATCTATTGTAATTGCCATCACTGCACTCAATACCATTACTATTTCTTTCCACTTAGTTTGCTTAGCATTTTAAATATCAATCAGACTTCAGATAACCTAAAAACTCTGTTTAGTTTTATTTCTACTGAATATGAAGGAAACACACAACAGATATAACTGCCTCTTCAATAACAAGCAAGCGCACCTTGCTTTTAATCTACTGTTGGCATTTTAGTTAATTGATGGAAATTAATCATTTCTCCACACTAGCCGTATATAGGCTAAGGTAGATGGATAAAGTCAACCTGGCCGGAAACCAGGAGATCCGTGGTTCAAATCCCGGCCACGGCATTGAATTTTTCATGTTGACTCTATCCATCAAATATCTTAGCCTATATACGGCTAGTGTGGAGAAATGATTAATTCCCATCAATTAACTAAAATAATAAGAGTGAAATGATGAAGCCTGGGACTTAAGTACTTACAATAGTAAGTCGCCACAAACGGTGTAAAATGTGTGGTGTTTAACGCCCGCTTTTACTACATATGGCACCGCAGGCGGTGGCACTGATGATACATGAGATGAAGATGGAGCGCCGGTGGAATGAGATGGCGGGGGAAACCGGAGGTCCCGGAGAAAACCCGCCCCAACGCCGTGTTGTCCACCACAAATCTCACTTTGCGGTCGCCTGGGATCGAACCCGGGCCGCCTTGGTGAGAGCCAAGCGGTCTAACCACTGAGCCACGGCGTGGCCTGCCACAAACGGTGTATCTCGGATGCGAGAGTCCCTAGTGGTCTACCGGGGAAATATACGAGTCAACTGGAGAATTTAATGTCAGGACGGCACGTTGGCCATGGTAGCTCAAAGGTTAAGAGCGACTGGACGGAAACCAGGAGATCCGTGGTTCAAATCCCGGCCATGGCATCGAATTTTTCATGTTGACTCTATCCATCAAATATCTTAGCCTATATACGGCTAGTGTGGAGAAATGATTAATTTCCATCAATTAACTAAAATAATAAGAGTGAAATGATGAAGCCTGGGACTTAAGTACTTACAATAGTAAGTCGCCACAAACGGTGTATCTCGGATGCGAGAGCCCCTAGTGGTCTACCGGGGAAATATACGAGTCAACTGGAGTATTTAATGTCAGGAAGGCACGTTGTAGCTCAAAGGTAAAGAGCGACTGGACGGAAACCAGGAGATCCGTGGTTTAAATCCGGGCCATGGCATTGAATTTTTCATGTTGACTATTGGCAGTTTATTATTGTCTCAGGTTTCAATTGATTTATCTCGGGCTGCCTGCTGTCTTTTGTGATATGCAATTGCAATAAATGAGTAGTGGTTGCAGCGAACATAACATTAACCAACTTCAGGTACCTGCATTTAAACATTTCTTACACAAATACTGCAACCGCAACATTCCCGATGAGTCCACTCTCAGGAAGAATTATTTGGATTTCTGTTACGTTGATGTATTAGAAAAAAATCAGGATTGACATAGGCAATGCACCTATATGGATTTCTTCTGATGAGACGATGGATGCTCCAGGCCGTTTCATCGATAATCTAATAGTGGGGAAGAAGTACTTTGAAGCTGCACCAAAACCCTACTTAATTTATTGTAAACCTTTGGAGGTAACAAATAGTTCAACAGTTGCTAGATTCATTAATAATGGACTTAAGGTACTATGGCTAGATGGTACTATGGCTTAACAGAAGAGAGGGTCCTACTGATGTACTTAAAAGCAGGGAAATCGCTTACTGTATTTTATCCAAACTTAGTGCATGTTACATGAACGGCGCATGCATTGCAGCGAGTGGCAGAGACACACATGAATTCCCAGAAGTAAATACACTGATATCAGCAACGAAGAAGTTTTTCTTAAAATGTCCTTATCGTGTGCAACGCTACTGCCTCCAGAGCCAGTGATAACAAGGTGAGCAACATGGATCGAAGCTGTAATTTTCTACAGTAAGCACTTCGAAGCTGTGAAGTCAGTGTTTGAGAACTTTAATTCTGATCCTGCAGTGTGTGTGTGTGTGTGTGTGTGTGTGTGTGTGTGTGTGTGTGTGTGTGTGTGTGTGTGTGTGTGTGTGTGTGTGTGTGTGTGTGTGTGTGTGTGTGTGCGTGTGTGTGTGCGTGCATGCGTGCGTGCGTGCGTGCTGTGTGTGTGTGTGTGTGTGTGTGTGTGTGTGTGTGTGTGTGTGTGTGTGTGTGTGTGTGTGTGTGTGTGTGTGTGTGTGTGTGTGTGTGTGAGAGTGAATCCTTGTCAGCATTCAACAGTTGTAAAGTGCTCAGTTCAGTTTCATACATCGCAAGTTACTTCAGCTGACTTTTTGTTGTTGTAATTTACGTCCTCCAACCGTCATATCGGACGGTGAATGAATTGGGTGAAATGATGCTCAAATGAGTCCAGGGTCCATGGAGCTTAGAGTTACCCGATATTTGTCTTGAAGGATAAGGGAAAACCCCGGAAGAAACCTTGTCCAGGTAACTCACCCTGACCGAGATTCAAACTCGGGATCTCTTCAGTATCAAGAAACTGGAAACTTCAGGTATGCCTCTCCAAGAAGCTGTGAAATAATGGAAGATGCAGTTCAAAAGGTCAGTGTTTTACCAGGCGAAATGGGTGGTGTAGTTTCCATTAAACTGCAGTCTGTGCTAAATAAGAACCCTGGATACCCAACTCTTGTTATTCTTTCTCGCTTATTTAATGGTGAAAATGTAGAAACCTCTGAAAATATTATTCCTAGCACAATCCCTTTGTATAAATATGCACTGTTGACTTCTTGCGAAGTTGAGCGATCTTTTTCAATTTACAAAAGCATATTGTCAGACAGAAGACTGTGCATGGCATCAGAACATTTGGGAAAGTATATTATAGTTAAGTGTGGACACTGATCCAATATGGCTTAAATGCTTGAATGGTTGACACTTGCACTTCAGTATTGTACTTTTAGCAGAAGTGAATTGATTAAAAATTAACTTAGAGATTTGACTATGTGGACTTCTTTTTTATAGCAAAGAAATAAAATTTTTGATTTTACATATAATTGCTTTATTACATATTTAGTTACATATTTCACAATATTTTGTTACATATTTATGCACATATTTCTTAAATTATTACATAAAATCCGGGCTCCAGTGATGAATAATTGTTAAAACAATAACATAAACTGTAAAGCACAGTAAAATTAATGGCAAACAATACCAGCAGAAGCTGCAGCACATGCTACAAAAAAAGAACAATAATTTCCCAAATGTATGCAACAGTGAGGCAAAGAAAGGGTATTTTAGAATTCCTGCTTTAAATGAGAGTTTGATTATAAATTATTTTTAAAATCTGAAATTTAAAAGTTTAATTTAAAAATATTATTATTCATACTACAATCCATATTAACTATACAGGAATATGCTTTGATATAATTAATTCATCATTACTTTCCATAATACCGTCATGTAAACACAAGCGCAACTTGGAAACACACACAATTATTTTTATAAAACAAATTCAAGTAACTCCAAGCATATTATCCTGAATATAAAGAATGTCAAAGAAAAGTCCTAGATCCCCTTCCCCCCTGTCGTGATTGTGTAATTAGGCTCCATAGTGAAAATATGGACGATTCATATAAGAATTGTGAAGCGGTAGACAAGGCACTCATGAACCAATTGTGTACTACCAAGCCTAAGGAACAAGGAGGCATGAATAATTCGTGGATTATATGTATGTATTGGTGGCCACGATAGGCATTCATTGCGCAAGTCGCGCCATTAAGAATATTGGGCAGGCCACTTCCTTCAGCTTCTATGATCTTCTGTGGGAAAGACATTTTATTGTGCCTGTGTAGTGTTTAATGCCTGCTTTACTACATGCAGCACTGCAGGTGGTGACACTGATGATACATGAGATGAAGAGGAGCACCAGTGGAATGAGATGGTGGGGGAAACCAGAAATCCCAGAGAAAACCCACCCCAGTGCCGTGTTGTCCACTACAAATCTCACTTTGCAGTTATCTGCCATTGAACCCGGGCTGCAATGGTGAGAGTTGAGTGGTCTAACCACTCATCCACAGTGCAGCCCTTTCATTATGCCTTAAGCTGTAGTAAGCATGACTGCATTCAGAATATACAAACAATTAAAAATAAATCATTCTTTCATTTTTACTTTCACTACCACCTGCATACTAGGTAGAGAAATTATTTGCACTGTATAGCTGCCACAATGAATTTAGGCATGTGAAAATCATTAATGACTGCTTGGAAGCAAGTTACTTAACACCTCTGGTTGTAACCAGGCAACTGCATGTTGGAGTGGTGTCTAGACCGGTGGTGCACTGTCATTAAGGGCCATAGGGTCCATCTCCACCAATAATGTCACACAACTTAAAGGCAATTTTTATTTTGAAGAAAAAAGTTATTTTATATTTTATTCACTTTTAATAATCATTCCAAACAGTAATTTATTACACCATGATTCTTAATTGTACTGAACTTACAACCTGCAGAATGTTGTCCATGACAACCTCGCCAGTCTCCTTGTTGCAAAGATTAGATTGGCCCGCAGTCACTCCTTACACCTCTATACACCTTGTCAGTCACCTGTTTATACCTACCTTGCTCCCCTACTCTCCTCTTCGTACATTACTCACAGCAACACTTGGGGCCAGCTGGTTGCGGCCCGTTGCATTAAGTTTAGCATTGGTGTGATTCTTGTTGGAATCTTAATTGTTTGGTGGACAAAGTAGTGTAGCTTTAAAGTGAATAGAATGGATCATTTATTGAAAAGACCCTTTCATTCGTTAAAGGTAGAAAAAAAAGTTAAATTAAATGATTAGCTATTTCTTCAAATAGCTGGTGACACAACTATTCCCCATCTTTTATCCTAAATGAAACATTTCTGCTATCTGCTCATATTTAAGATCAGCCTAGAGTAATTCCAATGTGTTTAGATGTGCATGATATGGTGGCAGCCTAAGTACGCTTTGATGTCATGTTAATAGCTGGTCAAGTATATATGTCTTCTGAAGTGGTTTGCTGGCTTTAAGTCACACAGTATTAAATCGTAAAAACTATTTGTAGTTACATTTTTACATTATCGAGGGACTAGTTTTGGAAGCCATCGCTTCCATTTTGCACCTCTCTCCATCTAGCATCTGTTGTCATCTGCTCTCTTCTCTTTGGCGGTGGAACTATGAACTTCTTAGTCAAATTATCTACTGGTGGGATTGACAAAGAATTTCATAGTTCTACCGCCAGTGAGAAGAGAGCAAATGACAACAGATGCTAGTTGGAGAGAGGTCGAAAATGGAAGCAATAGCTTCTGAAACTAGTCCTTTGATAACATAAAAATGTAAGTGAGGAAGTGTTAATAAACCGACTACAAATAGTTTTTACGCTTAATTTTGATGGCACTGTTACTAAATTTCTTCAATCACATACTCAGTTTTTGCTTACTCATTGTTTCATTAAAAGCTATATTGTGTTTACATAACCAAGCTTTCATTTCCCTTTTTCCCTTTCAAAGACGGGCCCAAATGACCTCATTGTCGACGGGCCCTAAAACACCACACACTCACTCACCCCACTTTCAAAGAATTTGAGGTAGGTGGTTTGATACCTTTCTGTTTTGGTAAAAAGCATTATCAATAACCAGAATGGTATTAGAACACTTATTAGGATCAACTGATTGATTAAATGATCCATTTTATGTAATTTTATAAATTAATTTGCTGATGAAAATCTCCTGTTCTTTGTTGCAACTTATGAATGAGAAGGGCATTTAGAACGAAGCCAAATTTTCTGCCAGCATGAACAATAAGTTGTTGCTCTTTGGCAACAGGTGCCTGTAATTCTAGCCCACTATTGTCACTCTACATGACTGCTGTGGATATATGATTCATCTTCATACACTATAGTCCGACTCTTTTATTTGTACTTCCATAGAAGAGTGAGATATGTTTCCCACTGAGATTATATGCTTTGTTTTTTTTAGAAGTGATTGTTTTTTTCCCCCTTTTTGAACTCTAAATCGTTTATAATTGTTCTGAGTCTTATAGCATTACTGTGAAAAATTATGATACGCTTCAACTTGTCAATAATTCATTTATGACTGGCACAGGTTTTTCTACCACCTATAAATTTTGTGTTGTACACTAAATGATGCATTTATTGGAATCATTACTACTCTTTCGTAGCTACTCTTTGGTTTAATCTCTTCAGGTAACTTGAGTGTGAGTCTTTTTCCAATCATTTCCTTGCTCTGACTATGTAATACCTGCAACACTTTGAAAATGTATGAGCCATTGTTATACTTACAAATACAACATAAGCACTAAAACACAGCACATAGAAACCTTTCAATGCAGACTATGCATGGTGCGAGTTGTAAGCAGTTATCATATAAATAACATTGAGTAATAGTTATATGAGTATCGTAATATATCAAATTACAATATAAGATTGGAATATTGTCAGACAAGACCATAGGTCTCATCTGATAACTAGTCAAGTATTTTAATTTGATGTTATGATATGTATATTGTACAACTTTTATCTACTTTGTCAAAATATATATACTTAAAATTTATACAATAGCCATATACATTGATTTTCTGGTTGATAGTTCAATGTAGAGGGCCATGCACAAAATCAGGTCAATAGTATAGGTATAGGACTGCTGTAACTAGGGGAAAATAGAAATATACCTTATTGCAAAAATGAGTGATTCTGATAGTGATGCTGCTATTAATGTAATAATGAAATCTCAAAATAGATATGAATCTGAATATAATCAATTTGAACTGTGGTGCAAGAAGAAGAATTATTGTTGCTAATAAAATCTTGTTCTGGGTAAACAAGGTTCTGTTGTATGTGTATTTTGTTATTTAAGGCAGTTAACACTTCATTTGTAATTTTATAAGTTGCATTGTTTGTCAATATTCCTTTTCTGAATCCAAACTGATCACTGACAAGTATTTAGTTATATCCAAAGTGTTTATACAGTCTGTTCAATATCACATTTTGAAGAACTTTTGAAAAAATTGGTTTCACACACACATGAACTTTTTCTAAAAATATATTTTTTTATTCAGGGGACCGTAAAATAGGTATTTTACTAAAAATATTGGTATAAGAAATTGGGTGGAAAGCAATACCTTCTCTATCTACTATGCATATGGTAGAGAAGGTAAAAATATTAACAGGAAAAAAGGGTTAGAAGTAGGAATATGTGAGCCTTTACACAAAGTGAAAGTAAAATGGGCAAGGGAAAGTAAGGAGCACAAGAAGAGATGACAGAGTGAAGGAAGGCAATAAAGATAAAGGGGAAGGAATGAGAAGAGCTATGCTTTGGAGTGAAAGACCTGGATTCCATGTAAGCTGAGATAGCAACAAGGCAGTCAACAATTTGTGCATACCTTAGGTTAGATGAAGTGGAAAATTCTACAAGATTTGTAATGTTCAATTTGGGCTGCCTGTTTGCATGAGCTCTCCCCTAATGATCATCCCCAACATATTTCCACCTGCCTCAGTAGTGTTGATGGTAGCATGTCTGCCTCACGTTCAAAAGGTCAAGAGTTTGAATCTCAGTCAGGGTGAGTTACCTGGATAAGGTTTTTTCCAAGGTTTTCCCTTATCCTTGAGAGAGAGCGAGAGACTTATCCAGACCAAATCTATTGAAAAAATGTTTACATGGAAAAATTCAAAATGCAAACAAAGGATTCAATAATGATCTGCAGTGTAGGATCCCCAAAACAGTGTTTATAGATGTCAATAGTCACTGCAGTGTAAATCTTTACATTTTAAATGCAAGGAAAATCTTAACATAGACAATGTGCTCAGTCTGCCCTTCTCCCATCACTGTACAAAAATGCGGGTGGAGCTGCAAATCATGTGATTCGCAAGTGCACAGCAGTAAGTTGCTTTCATTAGCAGCCCAGGTCTAAGTCTGCCTCTGATATTTGCTGTACAGCAAGTTGGTTGCTGTATAAATATTAAAAGCAGAAGCATTATTAACAGTGAAGTATTCTTCATATTTAAGTTTGAATTTATGAGTCACTATGTTTACACTTAGTCTTCACTTACTTGTTGTTGTATAATTGAAACGTTTTCAAGATCATTCGATCTCATCATCAGCTGTTTGGTGACTAGATGAACCTTCCTCTTCTTCTACTACTACGGAGCTCCGATCACTCTGCCATCTGGTGTTAGGGGCACTAAGTTTTAATACTTCATTTAATGCCGGGATTTCAAAATTTATAACTTTATCACGGTTTTTGTTTATGAAAATTTTTTCCCAAATATCCAATTCTATGGGTGTACTTAAAGATTTTAACAGTTTAATGTTGTGGCCAATGTTGTGGTTTTCTGTCCAAAAATGGTGTGAAACTGCAGATTTTTCTGTTTGTTTCAACTTAATGTTCCTCTGGTGTTCTTTTTGCCTGGTTAACATGTTTCTCTTAGTTTTTCCTATGTAGCTTTTTTCACAGGTTTCACAATTAATCTGATAAATTCCTGATTTCAAATTGTTGGGGATTGTATTTTTCAGTGGTTTATTTAGCAGGTTCCTCAGAGTGAATTTGTTTTGGGGTGCTAGTTTTAAGTTTAGTCTTTTGAAGATTCGTTCAAATTTTCTAAAAGCCCATGGATGGTAGGTGAATTTTCTATATTGCCAATTTGTGTTATTAAGTGGTGTGAGAGTGGTATTTTTTGATCTTATCTTCAGTTTTTCTTTCCTCTTCATCATATTCCTTATGATGGCTGGGTTGAATCCATTTAATACCGCTATGTCTTTTATGTGTTGTTGTTCTTTCAAAAATTCATCCTTACTCAGTGGGACGTTGTATAGCCGGTGAATTAGACTTCTAAAGGCAGCTAGTTGATGTGAAACTGGGATGTATTCATTTTTCTTTATGTAATTATCTATGTGTGTGGGCTTCCTGTATATTCCAAAATCTACACCATGATGATTTCTAGTTATCTTGAGGTCCAGAAAGGGTAGGGTGTTGTCTCTTTCTACTTCCATAGTAAATTGGATGTGATTTTCTTGCAGGTTTAGTAATTTTAGAGAATCTTCTCTAAGTTTTTCTGGAATGATAGCAAAAATATCATCAACATATCTCTGCCAAAATTTATAAATCTGTGGGAAGGCCTTTACTATGTGTGTTTCAAAATAGCTCATGTATAGGTCTGCTAAAATAGGCGAAAGTGGGCTCCCCATTGCTAAACCTTTTGATTGTCTGTAGAATTTTTGGTTAAACATGAAGTAATTATTCCTTATGCATAAATCTGTAAGATTGATAATATCATCTATTTCTCTGGGGTCCGTTGTAGTCTGGGTTAGCCATTTTTTGAGGAATGTAGGTATTTCTTCTACTGGAATGCTTGTAAAAAGTGCCTTCACGTCAAAAGAAACAAGTATGTGATTTTCCGGGATGTTGTATTTCTGTAGGTGGTTTATCAATTCCAAGGAGTTTTTTATTCCCAAACTTTGAAATTTGTCATATGATTTTAATTTTCTTACTAACCATTTTGCTATGTGGTATGTAGGTGAATTGATGCCATTGATGATGGGCCTCATGCTGTTGTCTTGTTTGTGGATTTTTGGCAGACAGTACAACCTTGGTAGTGTGGGGTTGGACGATTTTAAGTTGTATTTTTCAGATGTACTTAATGTTTTTGTAATTGATAAGGCTTTATTAACAGAGGTGATACTTTTGGATAATGGATTTTTTGGAATTTTTTCATATTCTGGACTTTCTAACATAAGGTTTACTCTCTGAATATAGTCTTCTGTCTCCATAATTACTAGAGAATTACCTTTGTCGGCTTTTAGGTATACCACAGGCTTTTTATTTAAATTTCTTATTGTTTTGTTGTTAGTATTATTGTATGTTGGGGATAACTGCTTTATTATATCCAGACATTCAATTTTGGCTTTGGTTAAGTTTTCGTTTTTTAGGTTATGTGTGGATATTTCTATGTCGGCGATAAAATCGTCTTTATTACTTGAGAAGTTCACACACGTATTGAAACCTTTCTGGAGTAATCTAATTTCATCGGTTGTAAACTTTTGTTGCGAAAGGTTTATTACGTTAACTTGCTCTTTGGGAACGGCAACGGCAACTGGAACACCCTCATCAGCCAAAACACCTTGGACTTCAAAGAGCAAGTTAACGCAATAAACCTTTCGCAACAAAAGTTTACAACCGATGAAATTAGATTACTCCAGAAAGGTTTCAATACGTGTGTGAACTTCTCAAGTAATAAAGACGATTTTATCGCCGACATAGAAATAGCCACACATAACCTAAAAAACGAAAACTTAACCAAAGCCAAAATTGAATGTCTGGATATAATAAAGCAGTTATCCCCAACATACAATAATACTAACAACAAAACAATAAGAAATTTAAATAAAAAGCCTGTGGTATACCTAAAAGCCGACAAAGGTAATTCTCTAGTAATTATGGAGACAGAAGACTATATTCAGAGAGTAAACCTTATGTTAGAAAGTCCAGAATATGAAAAAATTCCAAAAAATCCATTATCCAAAAGTATCACCTCTGTTAATAAAGCCTTATCAATTACAAAAACATTAAGTACATCTGAAAAATACAACTTAAAATCGTCCAACCCCACACTACCAAGGTTGTACTGTCTGCCAAAAATCCACAAACAAGACAACAGCATGAGGCCCATCATCAATGGCATCAATTCACCTACATACCACATAGCAAAATGGTTAGTAAGAAAATTAAAATCATATGACAAATTTCAAAGTTTGGGAATAAAAAACTCCTTGGAATTGATAAACCACCTACAGAAATACAACATCCCGGAAAATCACATACTTGTTTCTTTTGACGTGAAGGCACTTTTTACAAGCATTCCAGTAGAAGAAATACCTACATTCCTCAAAAAATGGCTAACCCAGACTACAACGGACCCCAGAGAAATAGATGATATTATCAATCTTACAGATTTATGCATAAGGAATAATTACTTCATGTTTAACTAAAAATTCTACAGACAATCAAAAGGTTTAGCAATGGGGAGCCCACTTTCGCCTATTTTAGCAGACCTATACATGAACTATTTTGAAACACACATAGTAAAGGCCTTCCCACAGATTTATAAATTTTGGCAGAGATATGTTGATGATATTTTTGCTATCATTCCAGAAAAACTTAGAGAAGATTCTCTAAAATTACTAAACCTGCAAGAAAATCACATCCAATTTACTATGGAAGTAGAAAGAGACAACACCCTACCCTTTCTGGACCTCAAGATAACTAGAAATCATCATGGTGTAGATTTTGGAATATACAGGAAGCCCACACACATAGATAATTACATAAAGAAAAATGAATACAACCCAGTTTCACATCAACTAGCTGCCTTTAGAAGTCTAATTCACCGGCTATACAACGTCCCACTGAGTAAGGATGAATTTTTGAAAGAACAACAACACATAAAAGACATAGCGGTATTAAATGGATTCAACCCAGCCATCATAAGGAATATGATGAAGAGGAAAGAAAAACTGAAGATAAGATCAAAAAATACCACTCTCACACCACTTAATAACACAAATTGGCAATATAGAAAATTCACCTACCATCCATGGGCTTTTAGAAAATTTGAACGAATCTTCAAAAGACTAAACTTAAAACTAGCACCCCAAAACAAATTCACTCTGAGGAACCTGCTAAATAAACCACTGAAAAATACAATCCCCAACAATTTGAAATCAGGAATTTATCAGATTAATTGTGAAACCTGTGAAAAAAGCTACATAGGAAAAACTAAGAGAAACATGTTAACCAGGCAAAAAGAACACCAGAGGAACATTAAGTTGAAACAAACAGAAAAATCTGCAGTTTCACACCATTTTTGGACAGAAAACCACAACATTGGCCACAACATTAAACTGTTAAAATCTTTAAGTACACCCATAGAATTGGATATTTGGGAAAAAAATTTCATAAACAAAAACCGTGATAAAGTTATAAATTTTGAAATCCCGGCATTAAATGAAGTATTAAAACTTAGTGCCCCTAACACCAGATGGCAGAGTGATCGGAGCTCCGTAGTAGTGGAAGAAGAGGAAGGTTCATCTAGTCACCAAACAGCTGATGATGAGATCGAATGATCTTGAAAACGTTTCAATTATACAACAACAAGTAAGTGAAGACTGAGTGTAAACATAGTGACTCATAAATTCAAACTTAAATATGGTTGCTGTATGTTATTGTCATCTGATTTTTAATATGAGTGCTGTTTTTGAAGTGTGTAGTAAGTGGTTTACCGGGAAAAATACGAGTCAGTTGGAGAATTTAATGTCATTTCGGCACGTTGGCCATAGTAGCACAATGGTAGTGCGGCTGGACGGAAACCAGAAGATCCGTGGTTCAAATCCTGGCTATGGCATTGAATTTTTCAGTCTGACTCTACGTTTCCACAATTTAGCCTACACACTGCCAGTGTGAAAGAATAATTAATTTCCATTAATTAACCTAATAGTGGTTTACTATATGAAGCCCGGGTCTTAAAGTACTTACAATATGTAAGTCGCCATTAAGGTAGTTGTCTCATGTGTGTATGAGAACTTCTAAGTGGTTTACCGGGAAAAATACGAGTCAGTTGGAGAATTTAATGTCATTTCGGCACGTTGGCCATAGTAGCACAATGGTAGTGTGGCTGGACGGAAACCAGAAGATCTGTGGTTCAAATCCCGGCTATGGCATTGAATTTTTCAGTCTGACTCTTACGTTTCCACAATTTAGCCTACACACTGCCAGTGTGAAAGAATAATTAATTTCCATTATTTTTTACTAAAACAAACCGCAAGTGACGAGACAACACTGCTGTTCAATTCCACATCTTGTCTCTAACTGAAGTTGCACAGCATGCGTGGCAGTTCACAGTTCTATATCATTTGCTGTAGCACAAAATCGATCCACTTCGTGACCGCTGAGGTAAATCATTGGTGTATATTATATAAAGCAGAGGACTCAGCACAGAGCCTTGCGGTACACCACTGGTGTTTGTTCTCCATTTTGATTTATAAATTCCAGAGCTACATTTAGTAATTACACTTTGTTTGCGACTGGACAGGTATGACTGAAACCACTTTAAGTTTTGATCCTTTATATTATAATGTTCAAGTTTGTTTTATAGAATTTGATGACTTACGCAGTCAAAAGCCTTCGAATGTCACAAATTACTGCAGCAGTATTTTTTTTGTAAATCTAAATTTAGTGCTATTTCATTTACTATTGTGGTTACAGCTGAAATTGTCGATAAATTTTTTTCTAAAACCATTTTGGCAATCATTTAATTTTTTTTTTTTTTTTTTTTCAAAAAAATCTCTTAGTCTAACATATACTAATTTTTCTAATATTTCATTTCATTTTATTTCATCCTTATGCTCAATTTACATAGGATATGTCACAATACATTATATACATTACATTTTGCAATATCATTACCCATGATTTTACAGTTTTAATTATGACACACACGCACGCACACACACACACACACACACACACACACACACACACACACACACACACACACACACACACACACACACACACACACACAATGTTTACTACTGTGCTTGAATTCTTCAATGCTGTAAAATGCATTTTCTATTAAATTATATTATTGAGAAACTCGTCAAGACTGACATTGGATGATAGTTTTTTTGTTCATATGTACCACCTGTGTGCAAGAGAGTTATTAATGCATATTTCATTCTTTCTGGAAAAATGCCATAATGAAAGGATTGGTTAAATATTTTTGCAAGTGGCTCACTTATTGTATTCACGATCACTTTTACAAGCCCAGGCGGCAGATCATCCCATCCACAGGAATTCTTTGTTTTCAAAGTTGAAATAATGTTTTTTATGTAATCTGTTGTTACATATCCAAGATCAAAGATCTGTGGATTGGGGTTACTCTTTTGCACATTTTAAGAGCGTGAAGCATGCATGGGGGTGTATTTTGAATTACATTAGGAATATTTGTAAAATATTTGTTCAACGATTCAGCCATATCTACTGTAATATTACTTAATGATTCACTTTGTTGCTTATTTCTTAGCCCTAATTCACATTTAATTAACTGTCATGCTGCTTTACTTTTGTTATGAGCTTTTCTTATAAATTTTTCAATAGCCATTTGTTTGACTTTCTTTATAACTTTTTTATAATTTTTACTATAACACGAGACACAGGCAGGTTTTTTTTTTTTTTTTTGTAATTTGCGTCCTCCAATGTTAAGTCATATCGGACGATGAATGGAATGGGTGAAATGATGCTCACATGAGCCCAGGGTCCATAGAGCTTAGTCACCCAACATTCGTATTTTAGGATAAGGGAAAACCCTGGAAAAAACCTTATCCAGGTAACTCAACCTGACCGAGATTCAAACTTGGGACCTCTTGAAAGTGAGGCAGACACACTGCCAACACGCTACCAAGGCGGCCATACAGGTAGTGCAATGCTTAAGAACCACCAATAAGAATGTATGTGTTCAGGTTTGAGGCACATTTCTTGAAATGTGGTCAGCAGATCCAGGAATTGCTGACAGATCGATAATGACTATTACTCTAATTTTTAGGCTGTTAAATATGAACATTTAGGTACCTAAAAAAAGTATTAAAAACTTTAAAATAGGTGCTTAAAATTCCTTTTAGTTCTTTAAATTTTGTATAACATGAACAGTAAGTAATCCTATTGGATTATTAACTAAAAATATCAGAATTCGTATAAGATTAATTACTAAAAATATCATAATTCACATATATCTTAAATTAACCATTATAAACTAATAATTGGGATAAAAATATAATTACTACAACCACTATGTGTTTATTATCCTCTAAAGAAACATACACTTATAAAATATATATTGATTTTTTTTTCTCTGTGATAGTCCAAATAGAAAGACAATCAGATGAGAAAACAGTGAATACGAAGAAAAATAATACATATTTGCTACACAAATGCAAAGTTCTATTTCTTGTTTCAGCTTTAGATTTTTGTTTAATCTCAATTATTAATGGTTGCTTCACTTTGTATGCTATTGGTAATTGGCATTACGGTACAAAGTGTTAAACTGCATCTTTTATTCAACAGAACCATTATATATGCTGAGAAAAACCTTTCAACTGACACTGAAATGACTGAGGCATATTAAAATTTAGCCAAGTTTGATGTGCTTATTTGTATTGGTAAGCGTATATGTTCATCATTCAGCACATTGCATACATTTATCAAAAGAAGAAACCCAGTGTACTTTTTTCATCAATGCTCTCCACCGCTGTATTTTCTTTGGCTTCTATAACTTTAATTATGCCAATTTGCTCTGGAAGAGACTTTCCTAGTGATTCAAATTTTGTAATGCAAGGAGACAGAAAAGAAAGAAAAATTGGACTGTATGTAAACAATATCTTTCTTTAGTGTACTATCCTGCAACAGTTCTTTTACAAAATGCACACATGTCACATTATCTGGCAATTCACTCCAAATGTTTAGTATAATACATAACAGATCGATCCGGGTGCCCCAACAAGTAATTGAAGCTTTTGGAGGGAGGGGGGCCAGAAGGAATTGTCTCTTGAATAATGCTACTTTGGAAACAGGATTTACAGAAGACTTTTTTCTTGTATGACACAAGACTATTAACTTTAGAAAATTCATTTCGGAAGGTTTCAGCAATTTTGTGCAATGGGTAGGCTATGCAGGTAATGTGAATATAGTATTATTATGTGGGATGGGCTTTTGTGGTGTTTGAAAAAAGCAATGTGGAGTTGCTTTATAGAGGATACAGACTTGCACCTAATTGCTCTATATTCAGGCCAAACTTTATGCACTGAATCAAGATGTGAAGTGGTGCCGCAGTAATAACTGTAGCACATGTATATACACTGATTCCCAGGCATCTGTCAGTGTTATCAGAGATAAATACTACATATTCACATGCTACCAAAATAATTAACAATATAACAAATACCAATCACGTGTGTATCACATGGGTTAGAGGCCATATGCACAAAAACCTAGGGTTAGATGTATGGGGACCGAATTATTATTCAGTGGCAAGCAACATGGTAGGATTTTCAAGATTTAGGAATATATGTCATTTACCAGTATGGATTTTATAATTGTGATCTTGATTTTGTATTTCCATTTGATGTAAAAGGAAAGATGAGAAATAAATTACAAATTAGAGGCCATATGGGTATAGATGGCAATGAAAGGGCAGATGAAATTGTTAAATGTTATGCATTATCCCAAAAGGAATTCAGTTTTAAAGAGTCTACTATCACATTTGCTATATATATAAAAAGAACATTGAAAAAAGAAATTTTTGAAATGTGGAACATAAACAGCGATATAGCACACTGAAAATTAATTTTTTCCTACAGTTAATGATTGTGTAAACTGCAAGTACTTTTCACCTAATTTTATTTTGACCCAGTTTGCTACCGCACATGGGAAATTTAAAACTTACTTTCGAAGAAGATTCCATATAGACTCTCCTGCTGGATACCTATGTATGTAAATGTGAAAGCAAAGTATAAAATTGAAAGAAGCTTAGAGACAATGAAGCACAACTTAGCACAAAAGTGAAAGTGTTGATGAAAGTGTTGAACACATAATAGTTAAATGTCTTCATTCCAAAAAGAGAGATAATCTTATTCAAAATCGTTCATATTGTAACACAGATCATCAAAAACCGTATTAATGTACTTTTTAAAAAATGTTGCACTTCAGCCTTTGAGCACTTTATTTTCCAATTTTTTAAAACATTATAATTATCATGTTCTGTTATTTTGATCGTTGTATTTATGTGTTTTTGTAACTAGAACCCTAACATACCTTACTGGTAAAATAGCATTAACCAGGGTGTTGCTGGTTCTGAAGTAAGTTAATAGATAATTCCTTTCATGGAAACAGTGTTGTAATAAATTAAATTTAAAGGAAGTCGATTAATGACACTAAACTACACTTACTTTTAAATGTTCCCGGAACATGTTTCAGAGGCTATTCCCTCCATTGTCAACCGGACATCGACTGGTTGCTGGCGATAGTTTGTCATAGGTCTCCTCTGGTGGCAGTTCAAGGAACTTGCTGAACAAATCTTTCTGGGGGGTGTCGAATACTTTGTTCCTATTTTTTTAAATGAAGATTCGTTCCCATGTGGACAGTTCTTGTTTTCCTGTTGTATGTTTAAGTAGTTTTGGTTCTGGATTTATGTTGTGGTTTTTTCCCCAAAAATGTGTGGCAACTGCTTTTTCTAATTGTTTGTATTTTATGTTCCTAAGTGTTCGTTTGCTTTTGTTTCTAAATTTCTTTTGGTTTTTCCAATTTAAATTTGACTACAGAATTCAATTTGATATATACCAGATTTTTTGTATATGGAATGGCAACTTTGATGTTTGAGCAAATGAGGTTTTTTAAGGAGTAATGGTTGACTGGTGCTAGTTGAATGTTTTGTTTTTTAAAGACTGTTTTGAATTTATCAAAGGCCCATGGATGCGCCTTTTCACCTAATTTTATTTTGACCCAGTTTGTTACCGGACATGGTAAATTTAAAACTTACTTTCGAAGAATTCATATAGACTCTCCTGATGGATTACCTCTGTAAATGTGAAATTGTTGAACACTTAATATTTAGATGTGATCTTCATTCCAAAAAGAGATATAATCTTATTCAACATCTTTCATATTGCAATACAGATCTTCAAACACCAGTGTTTAATGTATTCCTTAAAAAATTTTGCACTTCAGCCTTTGAGCACTTTATTGACCAAATTTTTAAAATGTTATAATTATCATGTTTTGTTATTTTGATCTTTGTATTTGTGTTTTTGTAACTAGAACCCTAACATACTGGTAAAATAGGGTTACTTCTTTTGGATAATAAATAATAATAGTTACAAAATTATCATGAAGTTACATTAAAACATAAACTTTGAATATTGTTAGAATAATTGCTCAAGATGTGTAATAAACCCCCTCCTGCATGGCAAATCTAAAATTTTTATAATTTTGTTAGTCAAAATAGAATTTGGTGTCAAGGAAAAATACTTAAAGCTCAAGTGTAGGAAAATTTGCCATTCCCAAACTATAGCTATTGGAGTTCTATTTTTAGCGGCATGTATTGTCAATAATAATAATAATAATAATAAGGATTATTCAGTCAAGTTTAACATTTTGGAAATAATATGTCTTAGGCAAATTGAATAAAACAAATTTTGAACTGTACAGAAATGGGCTTCACATATACAATTAAATAGAACCATAATTAAATTAAATGTTAGCATACAAAATTTCAAAGTAATGAGTTGCAGATTAAGAAGATAATACTGCAATAAGATATACATTGGAAAGATGAAATGTAACATTGAAACCAGATTAAAAGAACACTTCAGGAATATCGAGCAAAAAGAAACCACAGCATAGAACATAAAGCGCAAGTACTAAAATTAGTTTACTTGAATCAAGAATTAAACATCTGGGAAAACTTTTATATTAAGAAATTCAAAACACACTGAATTTAGACATTCCACCGAAAGAAAATATTTTACTTAACCTCATTGCTTTGTTGCTTGATGTCTTGTCTCCAGAGAACTATGATCAGCTGCAATGCCAAGGTTCTGAGGAGTTGACAATTTCTTGATAGTGCCTTGAAGTGGAGGCAAAATGTATTGAAAGAAAATTTGTGGTATGTGAAGTACGGAATATCTCAGTCAACTCATTGTATAATTTTAATTAAGAAAAGAAAACTTTAAATTAGCAGTGGCAAAGTAAGGAGAGGCCTCTTAAAATTTTAAACTTCACATTTCATGTTAATTATACATATTTTACTAGATATGATGGTGTAATGGCCTTTCATTATTTGTACACAGACTAGAGTGGATTTGGTAAGAATAAGGAAATGTAGGTGTCAGAAAATGTTACCAAAGAAAAATTCTGCAAATCTATAGATATGTAACTTTGAGTATCCTGAAATGCATGTTCTGTCTTGTAGATATTCTGATGGCACTTGATGTCGTTAGGAAAAACATCCTTGGTGTAGAGTACAAAGTAAAAGCTACAAAATCTTATTATAAATGCTGTTACAAAAGTTTTAAAGAAAAGCAAATATAGTTAGATATTTTCTCTCCTTGCATTATATTTATATTACACCAATTGTGAGTACAAATGCACCATTCCTTTCTCAAAATGGTCACTGTTTGCCTTTACACAGGCGACAAGTTTCTTAGGCTAGTCAACTATGTCAGTGCGCACAGTCTCCAAAGGGAAATCTGCCACTGCTTTCACCAGGGAGCACTTCAGGCTGTCGTTACTATGGTGTGTCTGCTTGCAAACCATCTCCTCAAATACAAACTACAGTCTATAATTCAAGGGATTGAGGTTGGTGCTGGAGGAAAGCCAATCAGCTGGAGATATGAAGTGGGGAACATTGGTTTGAAGCCAGTATTGGGTGGTGTTGGCATTGTGTGCTGTTGCTAAATCTTGCTGGAAACTCCATTTTTTATTTTTACATAGTGTTACTTAGGGCTTTATTACTGGCTCTAGTACTATCTCTTTGTAGACCTTTGCTGATGTTTTCAGCCCTTGCTCGTAAAAATGCAGCAGAGTGGTGCCAGAACAACTTGCACCCCACTATTGCAGAAGGAGGATGATTGCCTCGTTGGATCCTAAGAACTCTTGAATGGACTTCTTGAGATGTTGAGGGTACACACTGTCATTTTGGACATTAGATTCTTCAGTAGTGAATTTTTTTATATATAAATAGAACTCTTCTGTGCCCGTTTTGAGCATACCTTTGCAGGAGGCATATTGTCAACTGGGCCATGAGAAAGTATTCTGTGCTTCACTTAAGGTCACTTTGTTATACACAAGACACTCCCATATGACATTTAGTTTATTTAGCCATTATTGATTGTCTCTGCACTGCACTTTACAAATACCAGCCACCACTGCTTTCACAAGTTCTATGGGCTTGCTCTTCCTGGCCTGGCTCAGTCATCAAGAGTTCTGGTCTTGAAGAATCACCTGATATGCAGTACACAAATGTTCTATTAATGTTCAATGTTTTTAATGTTTTGAAAATATTGGATGCAGATTTCTTGCTGTGTAAAAGTCTGTTTCAGCCACATGGTTCTCATACTCTACTGCATCATAAATACACTAAGAAAACTACCTCTTGTTATGCCTGGACTCTTGATGCCAATGACTGATGATAGGGAAAGGAAATTATCGCAATTAAAACTGATTATGCTGAACTAACAAATTTGTAACAGTATTTGTGACAAGACTAAGTATACACAGTTTTATTATGAATATTGTAATTAATAAAGTCATAATCACTTAATGATATTTGTATCAGAGCCAACCAATTGCACCACAGCAGCCCATGGCCTACTACAACAGTGCAAACACTGCCACAAGCAACAACACACCACCAGTAGCAACTGGTGTTGTTACACCACAACCACCCCCCCAGCCACAACCTCAGCCTGCACAACAGCAGCAACAACAGCAACAACAGCAGCAACAACAGCAACAACAACCCCCACCACCACAGATTGCAGCAACTGCCCTGCCCCCACATCAGCAGATAGTACCTGCTCCTGCTGTGGTGTCCACACAACCAGTTGCAACTACTATTGTGAATGGTACTGTTCACCCAGAGGAAGCAATTGCCACTACAATTGCAACACCAGTGATACCAACTGTGGCAGTACCAGCTGCGCCAAGCATCTCTCAGCAACCCCCAATGATACCAAGTCAGGCACCTTTGCAAACGATTCAGCCTGTTCCACAGGCCCAGATCCCAATACCTGCTGTGCCAGCTGTCGTTCCTCCACCGGTACACCCAAGTGTGATAAAATCGGAGGAGGAGGAGGAGGAAGAACCAGAACAAGATGGAGGTGGTGAGGAAATTGAAGAGGAAGAGGAAGTTGGAGATGAACAAGAGGATGCTGGTGAAGAGGATGATAAAGGCATTCCACCAGAGAATGAGGAGTTGCATCATAATGAAACTGGTTAGTATCTTTTATTATTAGAAACAATCCCCCATATGTTCTTGTTGAAAACTGCACATTGTTTGCATTCATGGTACATGCTTTAGTAATAGTGCACACTAAGAATTAAGCTTCAAAAATTACTAGTTTAGGTTGAGAAGAATATGCATATGAGAAATGCTGAAGGTTACCATCTGTGTATTTCATGCCAAATCCATATATCCTCTCTGCACCTATATAAGATAGGGATATTCATCATGATTTGGTTTGTAAGGTAATATTCCAGGCCAATTGATTGGCTGATGTAGACTGCTTAAAAACCATCAACAGTTACATGCAGAATATGGGAGAATTTGCACTCTTGAGTTTTAACAGCTCCATGCTTTAGATGGAAGGGAACCAGAAGTTTAGCCAGAGATGGATGATACAAACAGCTACAGTGTATATCATTTGCTGCAGCAGGTGAGAACATCCCAATCCATATTAGGCATAAAAGACTGCTTAATCTTGTTCAGAGGCCTCTTTATCAAACTTGAGAATCTTTTAAGTGCTGTAAATCTAGATAAAGAGTTCGGTCACATCTTGGAAGGAGAAATATATCAGTACTACTATTTTTTCACAGATCTGCCAAAACTCTCCATTAGCTAGACCTGAAACTATCAGACCTTTTAGAAAATGAAATTCTGTTTTACTTGTAATGTCAAGTAATTGAAGTAACAACATGTTATAAGTACCTTCACTGCAACCAACTTAAACCAACTACAAATAGTTTCTGACCTTCACCTTTGTTATTCTGAAACCAGATTGGTTGGTTGATAAACATTATGTATTACTTTTATATATGGAAGAAGCTAGAAACAGTGATGTGCTAAGGTGTAATTTACTTAAGGTCAGTGGGCATTAATAACACTAACATCACTTTTTTTCACTCTGTATTACTTTTATATATGGAAGAAGTTAGGAACAGTGATGTGTTAAGATGTAATTTACTTAAGGTCAGTGGGCATTAATAACACTAACATCACTTTTTTCACTCTGTATTACTTTTATATATGGAAGAAGTTAGGAACAGTGATGTGTTAAGATGTAATTTACTTAAGGTCAGTGGGCATTAATAACACTAACATCACTTTTTTCACTCTGTATTACTTTTATATATGGAAGAAGTTAGGAACAGTGATGTGTTAAGATGTAATTTACTTAAGGTCAGTGGGCATTAATAACACTAACATCACTTTTTTCACTCTGTATTACTTTTATATATGGAAAAAGCTAGAAACAGTTACGTGTTAAGATGTAATTTACTTAAGGTCAGTGGGCATTAATAACACTAACATCACTTTTTTTCACTCTCTGTTAACATGTTTCGAGAACATTTTAACAGAGTGAAAAAAGTGATCTTATTGTTACTAGTGCCAACTCATCTTAAGTAAATTACATATGTATTACTATTCAGTTCGATAACTAGAATTACACATTAGTCTAATAATATAATGTAATGAAACTCTTATCCATTGATTCCATTGTACACAAGTTGCTGTCTGCTTTATTGGTCTTGGCAGGCTTTAGCATTGCAGTTTTTGCTTACTACTGGAGCCAATCCATTTAAAGAATATTTAACCACTATCTATTTCATAGAATCCATTTTATTCTCCTTAATTTTCTGATCCATTTTCTTTATGACTTTCCTATCTGACTATCTAGTCTTAATATTATTATCTGACTTTAATTTTAACAATGTTTCCTTATATCTAATGGTAAGTTGCCCCATTTCTCCAACCGTAATTTACATCTCATTACTTTAGTTTCTTCCCATTAAAAAATTGCATGCCAAATTATCTTTTATTACATCATTGGACATTCATATAACTCTTTTCTTATACACCTATAAATGTTACTACTCCTGTTCTGGCCCATGCAATTCCTTCCCTGGCAGCTCTCTTTCCTTTTCCCACATGCATCAGGAGTATAATTTTGGTTTGGAAGAATATTAAGCTTAGAAATAATTGGCATCTTTTCTTTGCAGTTTCCAATGAGCCAAAAACATATGCTACATTGGTGAAATCTGGTGGAACTGGAGTGAACATAAACACATTTGCTTCAACAATGGCAACAAGTCCTAATGCGCAAACAAAACCAACTACTTCTCCAGTGAGTGTCTTATTCTAGAGCTTTTATTTAGTTGTTTTCATCTTAAAAGTCTGAGGTTTGAAAGAAATAGGTTTGACTGATAAAATTGTTTGTATTGAGTCCATGCAATTATTATTATTATTATTATTATTATTATTATTATTATTATTATTATTATTATTATTATTATTATTATTATTATTATTATTATTATTATTATTATTATTATTATTATTATTATTATTATTATTATTATTATTATTATTATTATTATTATTATTATTATTATTATTATTATTATTATTATTATTATTATTATTATTATTATTATTATTATTATTATTATTATTATTATTATTATTATTATTATTATTATTATTATTATTATTATTATTATTATTATTATTATTATTATTATTATTATTATTATTATTATTATTATTATTATTATTATTATTATTATTATTATTATTATTATTATTATTATTATTATTATTATTATTATTATTATTATTATTATTATTATTATTATTATTATTATTATTATTATTATTATTATTATTATTATTATTATTATTATTATTATTATTATTATTATTATTATTATTATTATTATTATTATTATTATTATTATTATTATTATTATTATTATTATTATTATTATTATTATTATTATTATTATTATTATTATTATTATTATTATTATTATTATTATTATTATTATTATTATTATTATTATTATTATTATTATTATTATTATTATTATTATTATTATTATTAATAACTATTATAATTGTTATTGTTGATGTTGAAAATGCACACAATGTGCCAACACAATAATATACAATACTACAAAGCTACATTAATCTAGTGCCAGTTTTTTTTATTGATATTTGTCTATTTTTGCAGTTTTGGTTGCAGTATCTTTCACAATGTTCATTGCACAGTTCACACATGCGGTCTTCATCTGGCTGGTTGAATCTCTTGTTTCTGCAACGTTTGTAATGGAATCCATGAGTTGCATACCATATTATATATCAGAGCCCATAGTTTGCTTGTTTCCATTCTTCTGTCATTGTGGCATCACTTGAGTAGAGGTCGCTCCAGATGTTGTTTTTCCTTATGCATATTTGACGCGTGTTCTTGTAGGCCTTTGTGCTTGACGGGAGTATCTGGATAGAGTCAACATGAAAAATTCAATGCCATGGCTGGGATTTGACTCACAGATCTCCTGGTTTCTAACCAGCCACTCTAACCCATTGAGCTACCATGGCCAACGTGCTGTCCTGATATTAAATTCTCCATTTGACTTGTATATTTTCCCAGTAGACCACTAGGGGCTCTCACAGTTGAGATACACAGTTTATGGCGACTTACTATCGTAAGTACTGTATTTTAGTTCATTGATGGAAATTAATCATTTCTTCACACTAGCCATATATAGGCTAAGGTTGTTGATAGATAGTCAATTCAATGCCATGGCCGGGATTTGAACCACGGATGTCCTGGTTTTCGTCCAGTAGCTCTAACCCATTGAGCTACCATGGTCAATGTGCCATCCTGATATTAAATTCGTCATTTGACTCGTATATTTTCCCGGTAGACCATTAGGGGCCCTCGCATTTGAGATGCATAGTTTATGGTGTATTTTAGTTAATTGATGGAAATTAATCATTTCTTCACACTAGCCGTATATAAAAATGAAAAAATGTGTAGTGTTTAACGCCCGCTTTTACTACATATGGCACTGCAGGCGATGACACTCATGATACATGAGGTGAAGATGGAGCACCGGTGGAATGAGATGACGGGGGAAACTGGAGATCCCGGAGAAAACCTGCCCCAGCGCCATGTTGTCCACCATAAATCTCAGTTTGTGGTCGCCTGGGATCGAACCCGGGTCGCCTTGGTGAGAGCCAAGCGGTCTAACCACTGAGCCACGGCATGGCCTGCCGTATATAGGCTAAGGTTGTTGATAGATAGTCAATTCAATGCCATGGCCGGGATTTGAACCACGGATCTCCTGGTTTCCATTCAGTCGCTCTAACCCATTGAGCTACCGTGGCCAACGTGCCGTCCTGTCATTAAATTCTCCATTTGACTCATATTTCCCTGGTAGACTAATAGGGGCTCTCGCATTCAAGATACAGTTTGTGGCGACTTACTATTGTGTGTTTTGAGCCTATTGCCATGTCATCTGCATAAAGTGTTAGTATTGCTGAGCTGTTCTTACTGATGTTTAAGTTGTCCGCTGTGATGTTGAACAGTAGTGGGCTGATCAGGACTCGTAGTACACTATTTATTTGAATTACAGTCTTGGATAGGATGATATTGTCCAATATTTGGGTGTGGTTGTATCTTAGGATGCTGTAAGTAATTTTGTTATCTGGTGGGAGTCTCCAATAGATAGGTTGAGCTTTTGGGTAAGTGTATTAAAGCCCTTCCTATAGCCTATGAAGACTAAAAGATACTTTTTTCTGGATACTTTAGGTGTGAGCTGGGTCTACTTTATTAGTTAACGTGCAGTTAACAGCATGTAGGTTATTTCTTCCCTTTTTGAAACCAAATTGCTTCTCTGTTATCTGGTTGTCTGCTTTGGCTGTAAGCCTGTTAGTTAGCATATAAAAGACGTGTTTTCAAATGCTATGCCTCAGTATGAGTTTGTTCTGATATTTTTCCTGTATTTAAGCATTTATTGAATAATTCCAGCCAATAGTTTTCCATCATGTGATTCTTTGATGTGTTCTGTGTATATGTTGTCTGGTCCAGAGGACTTTTTTGTTCTTTTCTTTTTATATTACATCACATATTTCTTGTCTTGGTATAGGGGGGTGACCTTACATTATTTCTGCTGCACAGTATTCATAAGCTGTGTCCTTGTTTTCGAGGTTTAGGATGACGTCAAAATGATTTCTCCAAGTGTCTATGGGAATTTGTTTTATTTAATTTAAAGATGAGTTGATCAATGACACTAAAAAACACTTACTTTTTAACTTTCCCGAAACATTCCTTTCTTGGAAGTGTTGAAAACAGTGTTGTTATAATAAATTAAATTTAAAGGGTGTCAATTAATGACACTAAACAACACTTAAATTAAACGAATCCCTTTAAATTTAATTACCGAAACATGTTTCAGAGGCTACTTTCCTCCATTGTCAACCGGACATCAACAGTCAATGTGTTTTTTAGTGTCATTAATCGACTCATCTTTAAATTTAATTTATTACAACACTGTTTTCAACACTTCCATGAAATGGAATTATTTGTTTTATTGTTGGTGGTACTGGTTTTTTGAGCGCAATGAAGAGGTCTCTTTGGGCATCTTATACTCATTTTCTAGTATTTGATTTTTATTTGTACATGAGAAAATAATTTACAAATGTGTTACAGAGTACCTTTTTGTTTACATACTATCCTTCCTTAACCTATGTACAAGAATTGGGTGACTACCTTCTTTCACCCCTCAGTCAGCTTGGCATAACAGCCCATTGTCTAGTATATTCTTCTCTGTTACACGTATAGTGACATTTTCTTGATGTGCTGTGGTTTTTTCTCAATGTAGTGCTTACAGTGTCTTCCATTCATCATAACACTCCTTGTCGAACCAAGGTTGTGATTTCCTCTCATCTATATAACATTGAACAGGATTGCAGAGTCGTGCATAGTTCCCTCCATTGCTTCTGTTATCTGATTTTGCTGTATCAGGCGTGTAGATTTTTCTACTTTTCCTAAGCTTTCTTTTAATTTCTCTATGTCTAGTTTCCTTGATATCCTTTTTTATATTGATCTGGTTTATGGTAATAACTGGCTGAATTTAAAAGTTAACTGGAATATGTTTTCTGATTGGACCAATCACTGATTTCCAAAGTACTTTCTGGTTAATTGCTGTTATGCCTTCTCTGAATAAATGAGGTTTATTATGCCAGATCTTTCCAGCACTATGTATATCTTCAATTCGGATTTGTTAATGAGGCTGTATCCTCCTCTATTAGTGTTTCCAGGATCATTTCAGTTTTGATATTCTGTTTCACTACCCTTGCACTGAGATCTCCAACAAGGATTACTCTTATATGTGTTTGGAGGAATTTAGTAACAGTGACGTCAAAATTAATCTCAAAAACTATTTGTAGTTGGTTTATTAATACTCGTCACTTACTTTATATTTATGAGAGACTAGTTTCAAAGGCATTCACCTCCATTTTCAATCTCTTTCCAACAAGTAAGTGACGAGTATTAATAAACCAACTACAAATAGGTTCTGAGATTAAGGATTACTCTTTTTATACCATCAATCAAAATAATTTTTTTTTTTAATGCATGTATTAAAAGTAAAAAGTGAGTTGAGAAACAACATTCACTTTTAAATTTCTCAAACACTCTCTCACAACGTCCCACTGAGTAAGGATGAATTTTTGAAAGAACAACAACACATAAAAGACATAGCGGTATTAAATGGATTCAACCCAGCCATCGTAAGGAATATGATGAAGAGGAAAGAAAAACTGAAGATAAGATCAAAAAATACCACTCTCACACCACTTAATAACACAAATTGGCAATATAGAAAATTCACCTACCATCTATGGGCTTTTAGAAAATTTGAACGAATCTTCAAAAGACTAAACTTAAAACTAGCACCCCAAAACAAATTCACTCTGAGGAACCTGCTAAATAAACCACTGAAAAATACAATCCCCAACAATTTGAAATCAGGAATTTATCAGATTATTTGTGAAACCTGTGAAAAAAGCTACATAGGAAAAACTAAGAGAAACATGTTAACCAGGCAAAAAGAACACCAGAGGAACATTAAGTTGAAACAAACAGAAAAATCTGCAGTTTCACACCATTTTTGGACAGAAAACCACAACATTGGCCACAACATTAAACTGTTAAAATCTTTAAGTACACCCATAGAATTGGATATTTGGGAAAAAATTTTCATAAACAAAAACCGTGATAAAGTTATAAATTTTGAAATCCCGGCATTAAATGAAGTATTAAAACTTAGTGCCCCTAACACCAGATGGCAGAGTGATCGGAGCTCCGTAGTAGTGGAAGAAGAGGAAGGTTCATCTAGTCACCAAACAGCTGATGATGAGATCGAATGATCTTGAAAACGTTTCAATTATACAACAACAAGTAAGTGAAGACTGAGTGTAAACATAGTGACTCATAAATTCAAACTTAAATATGGTTGCTGTATGTTATTGTCATCTGATTTTTAATATGAGTGCTGTTTTTGAAGTGTGTATTTCTGCATATAATTCACAAAATGGTATGCAAGAAGCTCATTTCTGAGGTGAAGACCAGTGCTTTAACTCTGTTAGAGGTAACCTCTGTAATTCATGTAGCTGCTGATCTAAAGGTTTCATGACAAGCTATTTACGACCTAAAAAATGCAGCAGCACCTTTGCCATGTGGCACCACATGAAATCAAAAAACAGGCTTGGTGGTAAAAGACTTCTCCAAGGACTGATGAAGTAAAGGAGTAAATTTCTGCAAAATGTATCAGAACTGGACATTGGAGGACTGGTACAAGGTAATGTTTTCTAATGAAAGCACTTTCACACTGGTTAGAGGAAAGTTCACAAAGGTAAAAAGGAAAAAAAATGTGTCAGGTATGATCCAAAGTTTACTGTCAAAACTGTTAAACATCCAGAAAGTCCCGATATGATTTAACGTTGGAGGACATAAATTTAAAAAAATGTCCAGAAAGTGTGTATTATGGTGGGATTTTAGTGGTAATTGTGGTAGAAGTGGCTTGTACTTTCTCCCTGAGAATATAACAATGAAGGGAAGTTACTTTTTAGAAGTGTTGCAACAGCATTTGGTCACATTTTAGCCAATTTATCAGTGTCAGTACTTTATATATGATGGTGCCCTGCTCATAGAACTAAAATGGTTCAGAAGTTTCTGAAATATATACCTGTACTTGACTGGCCTGGTAACTCTCCTGACCTAAATTCAATAGAAAATCCTTGGGCTCCAATGAAAGCTAAAATGGAAGAGCTGCAACCAACAATATTAAGGAGCTGCAGGAGGTGTTGAAGAAGATACAAGTGGAAATGGACAAAAACTATTTTGAAAATCTAGCATACTCAACACCTAGAAGACTTATGAAAATGGTACAAGTTAAGGGATATATGACCAAATACTAATTATACGGAGAAGTCAAAAATAAAACTATATAAAGTCAGTATTTGTTTTTTTTATTACTATGTACAAATTTCCATTGTGGCCACTGTACTACTAGATTAGGAGTAAAGGGTAAACAACAAAGGGGACTTCTAGGGCCGGCTGATGATAGAGGCAAAGCCTCAGAAACATGTTCCGGAAAAATTTAAAAGTAAGTGTTGTTTAGTGTCATTAATCGACTCTCTTTAAAGTTGATTAACAAAGGGGATATTTTGCGCACTGGAATCTACACACAGATCTATTGCAGCTAATACACCCCACGAGAAAGGGATGAAGCAAGAGAACTGCAGGAGACCAACAATTGTAGGTAGACATGTCACAGAAATGCACAGAAGTCGTTAACAGTTGTTGAGAATTCTTCATCTTGGTGCCATACCTGCTGTGCAGCCTCCAACATTCTGGGTCTTATATTGACAAGCATCCTCCCACATGAAATAATGACCACACAATGCATTTACAATGTACAAACATCTGCACCATTTCTCCAGCACCACCATGCACCACAAAGTTGAAAGCTCACCTGAAAGATGATAAGCATAAATAGAAAGAAAGGAAATGATAGAAAGGAAATCATGGTATGAAAGTAAGCACCCTAGTATTCACTAAAGTGACAAAGGGAATCCATGGAAAACCAATGTCAGTATATGTACATACATGCTTAAACTGTGACCTCTCAGAGTCAGTTGCTCATGTTACTATGGTACCACCTTATTCAGATATTTTAGGACTAAGACAGGCCATCATCTCATTTAATGATGGTAATATAGAAAGAATGAAACTATATAACAAATTAGGTATTAAACCGGGCTTCAACATCAACACATACAAAGAAGGCAGAAATTGTGATGGAAAATATCCAGAAATACCAGAAATTTTAATAAAAGCAAGAAGAGAAGCCTTGATGGCACAGAGAATCCAAATTATGGTACTGTAGTGTTCCAAATAATGCTGCTTGCTATGAAAAAGTTGTAAAACCTTTGATTCAATTTTTCTCAATTTTGCATTATTTGGTACTTTGGTTGACCTTATAAGTAAACTATCATAAATAAATACATAAAATTTTGACTCAGCATTTACAAGACTGTAATTAGAAAGAATATGAATGGCACTTGTTCCAGATAAAACAAGTTTTTAATCATAAATGTTGATAATAAAATAAGGATTTGGTAAAAAGGATTAAAGGAATAAAAGGAAAAATTTTAACGTGTTATTAAGGATGAATATATACCAAAAGACCTGTGAAAGTTAAAAGCTTTTACCTCAGATATATGCAAAGTTAAAAGGTACCAGAATTTTAATCATTTAACATAATGACAGGGCTTTCTCACCTTAATCTTAAGTATGAACAATGATGAATGTGCCCCTCAATTACTGCTAGTGTTTATGGTGAATTTTCAGAATACTATCATTCCATGCCAGATTTGAAGTAGAACAGATCCATAGTGGTATAATAGTGTTGGGAACTTACACCTTGTAATTTCTTTCTTCATCTTCTATGATTTTCTTTAGGCAAAATATTTCAATGAGCTTTGAAGGATAGTAAGCTTGACTCCATTCAAAGTAAGCATCAAAATGCACATTCCTTTCATTTTTAGTTTCTCTGCAATGTGCATACTGGGTATAAAAGTTAATTAGCCCAAAAATGTGATTCTGAGCATTCACTGAAAATACATGTTTTAAGGTCCCCTAAATAAAAATATTTCAAGAAAAAGTTCCATGTATATTTCTATATGTCTTTAAACAGCATAACTCAAAAGCAAAAAGTCAGTTAAATGCCAAACTTGGTGTATAAGTTCAGCATCTTCCAGGATGCAATACTAAGATTTAAATTCTACCCATCCAGATCAGCCCCTTACGTGGAACAATTTTAGAAAATTTAGATTTTCTCAAAAATGTCTCTAACAATTTTGATTAAAATATATGTTTAACATATTTTCATGACAAATGAAGTATATCTTGATTTTTCTGGGAGTGTTCTGAGATGATCTCTTCTTTCTAGATTACTTTTGCATAATTGGTGAACTCTAAGGGGTAGACAAAATCTTACCACACGTGTAGATTTCCTTAAAGCACATAATTTATGTTAAATACATTTATTTTTGTAAAGTGAGCCATTTCCAACATATTCCCTATTTGTCTGAATTTTCCAACATTTTCAAATGAGAAATCAGCCATTTTCTTATCTGTTTGCCATGTAAAGAAAATGAAACTTCAAAGCCATCATATATTGAACAGCTGTGATGTTAAAATATTTGGTTATTGCTTAAGACATACTGTAATCCTATATTACCCTTGCACCCAGAAGAAAATTAGCACTAAGGTAATTTCTACAAATGTTTATTTGAATTAACATGAAGTATATTTGAGTTTGATTTATGAGTCACTATGTTTACACTCAAACTTCACTTACTTGTTGTATAATTGAAACGTTTTCAAGATCATTCGATCTCATCCTCAGCTGTTTGGTGACTAAATGAACATTCCTCTTCTTCCACTACTACGGAGATCCAATCACTCTGCCATCTGGTGTTGTGGTTCATTTAATGCCGGGATTTCAAAATTTATAACTTTATCACGGTTTTTGTTTATGAATATTTTTTCCCAAATATCCAATTCTATGGGTGTACTTAAAGATTTTAACAGTTTAATGTTGTGGCCAATGTTGTGGTTTTCTGTCCAAAAATGGTGTGAAACTACAGATTTTTCTGTTTGTTTCAACTTAATGTTCCTCTGGTGTTCTTTTTGCCTGGTTAACATGTTTCTCTTAGTTTTTCCTATGTAGCTTTTTTCACAGGTTTCACAATTAATCTGATAAATTCCTGATTTCAAATTGTTGGGGATTGAACTTTTTAGTGGTTTGTTTAGCAGGTTCCTCAGACTGAATTTGTTTTGGGGTGCTAGTTTTAAGTTTAGTCTTTTGAAGATTCGTTCAAATTTTCTAAAAGCCCATGGATGGTAGGTGAATTTTCTATATTGCCAATTTGTGTTTTTAAGTGGTGTGAGAGTGGTATTTTTTGATATTATCTTCAGTTTTTCCTTTCTCTTCATCACGTTCCTTATGATGGCTGGGTTGAATCCATTTAATACCGCTATGTCTTTTATGTGTTGTTGTTCTTTCAACAATTCCTCCTTACTCAGTGGGATGTTTTATAGCCGGTGAATTAGACTTCTAAAGGCAGCTAGTTTATGTGAAACTGGGTTGTATTCATTTTTCTTTATGTAATTATCTATGTGTGTGGGCTTCCTGTATATTCCAAAATCTACACCATGCCGATTTCTAGTTATCTTGAGGTCCAAAAAGGGTAGGGTGTTGTCTCTTTCTACTTCCATTGTAAACTGGATGTGATTATCTTGCAGGTTTAGTAATTTTTGAGAATCTTCTCTAAGTTTTTCTGGAATGATAGCAAAAACATCATCAACATATCTCTGCCAAAATTTATAAATCTGTGGGAAGGCCTTTACTATGTGTGTTCCAAAATAGCTCATGTATAGGTCTGCTAAAATAGGCGAAAGTGGGCTCCCCATAGCTAATCCTTTTGATTGTCTGTAGAATTTTTGGTTAAACATGAAGTAATTATTCCTTATGCATAAATCTGTAAGATTGATAATGTCATCTATTTTTCTGGGGTTAGCCATTTTTTTGAGGAGTGTAGGTATTTTTTCTACTGGAATGCTTGTAAAAAGTGCTTTAACGTCAAAAGAAACTAGTATGTGATTTTCCGAGATGCTGTACTTCTGTAAGTGATTTATCAATTCTAAGGAGTTCTTTATTCCCAAACTTTGAAATTTGTCATATGATTTTAATTTTCTTACTAACCACTTTGCAATTTGGTACGTAGGTGAATTGATGCCACTGATGATGGGTCTCATGCTATTGTCTTGTTTGTGGATTTTTGGCAGACAGTACAACCTTGGTAGTGTGGGGTTGGAAGATTTTAAGTTGTATTTTTCAGATGTACTTAATGTTTTTGTAATTGATAAAGCTTTATTGACAGAAGTGATACGTGGGGTTAATGGATTTTTTGGAATTATTTCATATTCTGGACTGTCTAACATAAGGTTTACTCTCTGAATATAGTCTTCTGTCTCCATAATTACTAGAGAATTACCTTTGTCGGCTTTTAGGTATACCACTGGCTTCCTATTTAAATTTCTTATGTTTTGTTGTAAGTTTTATTGTATATTGGGGATAACTGCTTTATTATATCCAGACATTCCAATTTGGCTTTGGTTAAGTTTTCTTTTTTTAAGTTATGTGTGGCTATTTCTATGTTGGCGATAAAATCGTCTTTATTATTTGAGACGTTAACACACATATTGAAACCTTTCTGGAGTAATCTAATTTCTTCGGTTGTTCGAAATGCAGGTTCACGAAAAATTAAACATATTAATGATTAAGAAAAATGAAAGACTTAAGAAGAAATTCAAACTGTTAAAAGAACGGCAACTGGAACACCCTCATCAGCCAAAACAGCGGGATTTTAAAGAACAAGTTAACATAATAAACCTGTCGCAACAAAAGTTTACAACCAAATCTGCAGTTTCACACCATTTTTGGACAAAAAACCACAACATTGGCCACAACATTAATCTGTTAGAATCCTTAAGTACACCCATAGAATTGGATATGTGGGAAAAAATATTCATAAACAAAAACCGTGATAAAGTTATAAGTTTTTGAAATCCCGGCATTAAATGAAGTATTAAAACTTAGTGCCCCAAACACCAGATAGCAGAGTGATCGAAGCTCCGTAGTAGTGGAAGAAGAGGAATGTTCATTTAGTCACCAAACAGCTGAGGATGAGATCAAATGATCTTGAAAATGTTTCAATTATACAACAACAAGTAAGTGAAGTTTGAGTGTAAACATGGTGACTCATAAATCAAACTCAAATATGAAGAATACTTCACTGTTAATAATGCTTCTGCTTTTAATATTTATAACATGAAGTAGATAGAGGAATAAGCATTCGTAGGTATATTTTGTACACGTTTATCTAGAACAAGCATTTTTAACTCATGTGAACGTAATACACCATATTTCTTCAATACATCTATTTGGGAAAAGCCTATATTTAGGTTTGATGGCAAGCATGACAAATTCTGATAAACCATGATTTGTTTTTTAATTAATGTCTTCCAACGTAAGTCAAACAATGAAATGAGTAAAATGATGCTGAAATGAGCCTAGGGTCCACAGAGCTTAGAGTTACTCAACATGCATCTTTCAAGATAAAGAAAAATCCCAAGGAAAACCTTATTCAGATAACTCAACCTGACCAAGGTTTCAACTTGGATCTCTTGAATGTGAAGCAGACATGCCACATTACCAGAGGTGTGTTGTAAACCATGATGGATATAATTTGGTTTACTTCTATTGTACAAAAGAGAAACCATGATGACGAAAAGGATCCAGCTTATGGTGCTGCAATGTTCTGTATAATGCTGCAAGCTATGAAATAATTGTAAAATCTTTAACTAAATTTTTCTCAGTTTTACAGTTTTGAGACATTATAAGAAAACTATTACAGATAAGGACATGAAAATTCGACTGAACATAACTAGTCTCTCATAAAATATATGAAAAAGTAAGTGACGAGTGTCAATAAACCAACCACAAATAATTTTTATATTAATTTTGACGTCACTGTTACTAAATTCCTCCAAACACACATGAAATTATTGATGTTTAAAGAAAACCTGTTTATATTATGAAAGGTAGAATCAGAATGAAAACACACAGTGTCATAGTTGAGATTTGAACGAGGAATCTTCTGCTCTGCTCACGGCAGCTCTAATCACTGAGCTTCCACGGGAACATGCTGGTATGACATTAAATTCTTCAAGTTGGCTTACATTTTCTTGCTAGAGCATGAGAAAATCTAAATTTGAAATCACTACCTCAGTGTCAACTTACAAATCTTAAGCACTTATGTCCCAACATTTTAAGGTTTTACTTATAGTTGTTTTTATTTTATTATTGATATCATTACATTTTTCAGTTCTGATTCTACTTTGCAGAATTTTCCTACTACACACGAATTGTGTGTGTTGGAACAGTTAAATATAGTTGACAATGATTGACTTTATGTATGGAAACAACTTCATATTGTTAAAGATGAATCTTTAACAAATGATCTGTGAAAGTTTAAAGGTTGTAGGTTAGATACATGCAAATTTAAGTGTAACAGAAGTTTGATTATTTATTACAGTGTAGGCAGGGCTTTCTCACCTTAATCTTAAGTATGAAAAATGGAAAATGAATGATCAATGTGCCCCTCAAAAACTGCCAGTGTATAGACTGAATGTCTGGAGTGCTGTCATTTTATGTCAGATTTGAAGTAGCACAGATCCATAGAATAACGATATAATAGTGTTGCGAATTTAAGTCTTATGGTCGTTCTCTTCAGCTTCTATGCTTTTCTTCAATGAATTTTGAAGAATAGTAAGCATGACTCCTTTCTAATTATACAAGCAATTCAAAATATACATTTCTTTCATTTTTACTTTCTCTACCATATCCACACTAGGTATTGCATTCTACCCAAAATTTGGATTCCAAGCATTCTTAGGAAATACAGCTTTGAGATTTCCTGAATTAAAAAAAAACCTTTTTAGAAAAAGGTTTATGTGTATATCCAAGCACCACTGAACAGCATAATTAAAAAATGAAGTGTTGGTTAAGTACCAAACTTGACATTTAACTTCACCAACTTTCAAGAAAATCTCTCCAATTCACACTACTGTTTATGTGGAACATTTTTGAAAAATTATGACTTTCTCAAAAGTTTATCCAATGTTTTTGATTAAAATACCACATGTTTAAGATATTTTAAACAAAAGAAACATTTATCTTGAATTTTCTGGGAGTTTTTTCAGAAAAATCCTTCATTCTGGATGACTTTTGCATAACGGTAAACCTAAGAGTTAGACAAACCAATACTATACTAAAATGTAGATTTGTTAAATCACCAGTTCATGTCAAATACATTTTTTCTCCCTCTGATCCTCATACTTTTCTCAAATGGGAAGTTATTATTCACTTTGTGTATCTTGGACAGAATGAGTTGGCACTGCGGTAACATGTGTGAGATCCGGGGTTTGACCCTGCAAATAGAATAATGGTTTGTACAAGAGAGAAAATCATGTGAGAGGAACATCATATTTCTTTTCTCTACATTGTATTTATGTAAAGCAGGGAAAGCACTGGCTTCCATCCAAAAATTCGATAAAAATATTTTAGTGGAAATTCACGTTTCCAGGTCTCCTGAGGCTGAACCGTGGCTCAGTGGTTAGACCGCTTGGCTCTCACCACGGTGTCCCGGGTTCGATCCCAGGCGACCGCAAAGTGAGATTTGTGGTGGACAACACGGCGCTGGGGCGGGTTTTCGGCGCTGGGGCGGGTTTTCTCCAGGATCTCCGGTTTCCCCTGCCATCTCATTCCACCGGTGCTCCATCTTCATCTCATGTATCATCAGTGTCATCGCCTGCGGTGCCGTATGTAGTAAAAGCGGGCGTTAAACACTACACAATTCAATAGGTCTCCTGATAAAAACATTTTTAGAAAATGATTCATGTGTATATCTATAGATGGCATAACTGAAAGACAGAAAGAAGATTTAATAAATTTGATTTTCTAAACGTGGATATTTCAAGAAAATCCCCCCTAAACAAACTATTATTATTATTATTATTATTATTATTATTATTATTATTATTATTATTATTATTATTATTATTATTATTATTATTATTATTATTATTATTATTATTATTATTATTATTATTATTATTATTATTATTATTATTATTATTATTATTATTATTATTATTATTATTATTATTATTATTATTATTATTATTATTATTATTATTATTATTATTATTATTATTATTATTATTATTATTATTATTATTATTATTATTATTATTATTATTATTATTATTATTATCACTATCATTATCACTATCATTATCACTATCATTATCACTATCATTATCACTATCATTATCATTATCATTATCATTATTATTATTATTATTATTATTATCATCATCATCATCATCATCATCATCATCATCATCATCATCATCATCATCATCATCATCATTATTATTATTATTATTATTATTATTATTATTATTATTATTATTATTATTATTATTATTATTATTATTATTTAAATTAACGTCTCCAACGTGGCAACGTGAGTCATATCGGGCGATGAATGGAACGGGTGAGATGATGAGCCTTGGGTCCAGGGAGCTTAGAGTTACCCGATATTAATATTTCAAAATATCGGAACCCCTCGGGAAAACATAGAGATAACTCACTCACTCGGGAGCTGCTGAACATGAGGCAGACACGCTGACACTAGGCTACAGAGGCGGACAAATGTATATTTTGCTCTACCAAGCGGGATTGTTCAGGCGGTTCGTCTGTGGTCCTCATTCGGGAGGTTCGGGTTCGATTCCCGTGGCCGACCTACCTGACCCAAGTGTTTTTACGGGGGTTTCCCGGTTCGCCAGGTGAATGATTTGTAGGTTAATTACATCCCCCGAATTTCCTGCCCCATCATTTCTTTCACACCATCTCTCATTTGGTGGTTTCTTTCAGAATAGAAGTATCGGCGGGTGTCTCGGCGTTGCATGGCAGGTTGATATGCTCTGAGTAGAACATTTTCCTCTGCTAGGATGATTTCTTTACTTAATTTTGTTAGTTATTTTAAAATTTAAAATATTTTTAAATTTGGTCCAAATTTTAAATCATATCCCGGTCTGGTGGGACCGTTTCAGGACCGCAGTTAGTTGAGCTGCTGGTTATGCTGGCCTGCTGGGGAGTTTCTAACTGGTAAAGTGTAGGGACCCTGCCCTCTCCACTGTCTTGGGTCCTTGGGACGGACGCCTGTCTCCTCTAGCTTCATCCTTCCTCCCGAGGATGCCCCACTTGGGGGCATAGGTACAATAGATCAAGACTGGTCGCAGTGCCGAATTCCCTCCGTACCGTAATACAGTCTAATCCAATAACTTGAACTGAAGTCCTTCCCATTTCTGAAAAGAAAAATTCAAACAAATAATAAGGAATATCTCCGAAATCGTTCAGTCAACAAAAGAAGTACTTGTCATAAATCGTGTGTTTTAACGCGATGTAAATTATTTGTACAGTAAGATTTTGTCTAGCTCTACGATTTATCGTTATCCAAAAGCCGCTCAGAATGAAGCGAATTTTCAAGCTAGCGAGCTGAAACTTGCACAGCATATAGTTCAAATTATACTGATTAAGGATACGCTAAAAGAAAACGCCGATGCTTAATATTTACCATAACAACTTTCGATACCCACCATTTTGCAGGTCTTAGTACAACTACCAAGCAACGCTTTGCGAAACCCGCCAAACAAAACCACAGACGACTATATGAAAGGGAGCACGTGATACGAATGTGGACATTCCCAGAAAACTCAAGATGTACATTTCATTTGTCATTAAAATATCTTAAAACACGTGGCATTTTAATAACAATCGTTACAGCCAATTTTCAGAAAATAAAGAATTTCGAGAAATGTTCTATGGAAAGGATGGTTGAGGTGGGATATTTTCTTCAATAACCAATATTATGTGCTGAAATTAAATACCAATTGACTTTTCGTTGTTCAGTTGTTGTTAATAGGTGAATGGATACACGTTTTTTTTCTCTCTAATTTTTTAAGCAGGGAGTCTCAAAACACGTATTTCGGTGAAATCTCGGTATCGTATTTTTTTTGGGGGGGGGGTGGTGAATATAATACTTCCCGTACTATACATAACAGAGAAAGTAAAAGTCTAATATGTTGCACTCGCATGCCTTTCTCGACTCAGTCTTCCTTATTTTTCTATCTAGTTCATGTTAAATGAAATGGTTTTATATCACGTTTTCTTGCAGGTGCAAAGGCATTGAACCGAATAACAAATTCAATGACAAACACAACGTAAATATGTAAATATGTAAATACCACAGAGCATGCACAAGTAGATTATGTAAATATAGGCAAACCACAGCTCTAAACAAGCAACAAATTCAACAAGGGTGTTAGATGAAAAGCAGTATGTAGCATTACGTCATGTAATGGAGCTTACTGAATAAAACAAAAAAGGGGGAATGAGATACAGTATATTACGATACTAATGTGATAAGCACTTTATACGGAATGAGCAAAAGGTTTGAAAAAACGAGGCGCTTGCACCGAGTTTTTTTTTTTTTTTTTTTTTTTTTTCAATTTCAGAGATTCGTTATGGGCTTACTACGTGTGTATTACATACTATTTTTTGCAATATGTGTATTTAAATCAATCTGAATTTTAGTAATTAACATATTAGCTGAAATATTAATAAACACAATTGAAGATAAATGTTAGATTTTAGAATGTGCATCGCCTATACATATGTATTGCTATGGAGAAATAATGTTGTTGGTCATGTCGCCATATTATATTTGTTAAAAGAGTAAAACAAATTTGACTGAGGGTTTAATTCTGATTATGGAGAAAGTTTTAGAGGATATGTGCAGGAATGATGAAATAGAAGGGGCGTGGAAAGCTGGATGTGATCAATTAATACCAAAACTATCTAAACAGAGGTATGAGTTGGTATATTATTCAATGTGTATATGGTTAAAAAAAACATGATGTGGGTATTAATGAAAAGAATATATTGACGTATTTTGTACTAAGAAGTAGTAAAGTGATGAGTCCAGGAAGTTTGTGGTCTGAATTCTCTATGCTAAAAATAATGATAAATTTAAATAATGGAATTGTTATTGGTAGTTTCACTAAATTAGTGTGCTTCTTGAAGAAGAAAAATGTTGGACATCGTCCGAAGAAATCATAAGTATTTTCGAGGGATGCTCCTCATGACAAGTATTTGTTAATGAAAGTGGTAATGATAATGGGATTTTTTTTTTTTTTTTTTTTTTTTTTTTTTTTTTTGTAATTTACGTCTTCCAACATTAAGTCATCGGACGATGAATGAAATGGGTGAAATGATGCTCAATGCGTCCACGGTCCATGGAGCTTAGAGTTACCCGACATTCGTCTTTCAGAATAAGGGAAAACCCCGGAGAAAAGCTTATCCAGGTAACTCACCCTGACCGAGATTCGACCTCTTGAACGTGAGGCAGACATGCTACCATCTACGCTACCGAGGCGGGCTGTGATAGTGGGAATTGTAGGGGCTTACCGGAGAGAGGAGATGGAAAAAATTATGATCGAGGATGTTGAGGATAGAAATTAATTTACTGTGGTGAACATCCCAAATATTAAAACAAACATCTCTTGCTCTTTTACCATAACTGAGAAGGTTGGTGAAGTTGATTACGTGGGACTTTTTCGGAAATACGTTACAGCGAGGCCTCAAAACTGTCAATGCAAGTGT
>CM060948.1:246010486-246055486 GCA_030765055.1 Mantis religiosa
ATAATAATAATAATAATAATAATAATAATAATAATAATAATGATGATAATGATAATAAATAATGATAATGATAATAATAATAATAATAATAATAATAATAATAATAATAATAATAATAATAATAATAATAATAATAATAATAATAATAATAATAATAATAATAATAATAATAATAATAATAATAATAATAATAATAATAATAATAATAATAATAATCTAAAAATACTTCCTGTTACTTTATACCTCAGCTAATTTTTCTCAAGCTTTTGGTTGTTACCGTGATCGATCCCACCCTTGGGGGGTGCGGAGTTTAAGTCCTGTGTATAGGACCGGCGCCCTCTCAGCATTGTGATGAAACTGAGGAGCTACTCTAGGTAACGAACTTAGTTTAGAAAGCCATGTTTCCGGCTGGGGGTGCCGAGATGCTGACAATTGATCGCCCAGCTCTGCCTTGCGTATGTGGGCGTGAGGCCGACAGTTGGGTTGGCAGGCTATTACGTCATGGGTTACGTTACGTTTTGGTTGTTACTAGCAAATATTACTTAACTGCGAAAGCTCTTGGCGAGCGCATTCTTAGCCGAAGCTTAAAATAAAGAAAAGCATTGCATACACAGAGAGTTTCTCCAGCATCTTCGGCATATTTCACCACAAAACAAGGCTACGGTAAATAAAAAATAATAAAAAAAGAACACGCTACAATTTCATGTATATCAACGGAGAGCCCGATGTGCATGAGAGCATGACGCAATGCTAGGGCAGCATTGCAGTATTTGCCTTTATTGGAATACATTATAAACATGTAATTAATTGTTTTGGGCCTTACTTAGGCCCTGATACTTGAGCATACAGCATCCATTCTGCAATGGGTTTCGTTGTTTCAGCAATCAATACACACGCCCTGCTGCAAACGCCTGAGAAGCACTGCATAACACAGCTAAAATCACTTGTGAGGCCAGTTCTCTTATGTTAACTAGTTGCATGAAAATAATATAACGAATAACAAATATAAATACTGATTAATGAAATATTTAGAATAATATGTAACATCAACAACAAAGATGGGACGATTTATAACTTAGATTCATTAAATACGTTTACTTTATGGATTGGAATAGTATAGCTATTGTTAAATAACCCTGTTCAACATTTTCAGGTAGAAAATGTTATGAGTCATAGCAAATTTAGAAAGTGAGAATACTGCTGAATTCTGGAATACTCGGATTAAGGAATGCGAGTATGCCTGAGAGTGCTGCCGGGGGATTTGAACATGTTAGAATTTAGATACACCTGCTTGGAGCTTTTAACACATATAAGTCCCGACAGAACTTGAATGTTTGTGCAAGTAAACGTATGGTGGTTGGGGAAATTTCCATACCCGTGTAAATACATAAAATCATTGACACTCCCCTGAGCTTCAAAGCAGAAATTAAAATTACCTAAATATGCTTGAACTACCGATACATAATTAGTTTATTGTTGATTTAAAAAAAAGTACAACTTTGTCTGTACAGCTGGCCACTATTGTGCAACAACCCAATAGGCACACGTCATTATTTGCTCATTGGTAGTACAAGAAAAAACAAAATCAACATAAAATAATTAACACCGGTTGGATATTAAAAAGTGCAAAAAGTATTTGCTCTCCGACTTTACCATACTTTTAATTACTGCACCAACGTAATATATCTGAAGAGAATTTTCCATAATGTTTAAACTACATTGCTTGGGTTACAGCTGGGTTACCTGTGATCTGGGCTTGACGGCCGAACGAGATAGACACGACTAACGCGTGGGTTTGTATTCTTATGCTCATGCAGAAAAGAGTAACGCATATTACTGATTAAATAAACTAAATAACAATAAAATTGGCATGTTTGTCATTTGAGAATTAGGTAAATAAATATAAAAACATGTTGAGTGGATCAATACTAGCTGGTATCAGCTTGTGCACTATACACCATTTATTAGCTAATAACAACGTGCATATTAATTTTCATCTGTAATATTTTCAGATAATTAACTAGGTACACGTCTACCACAGATACATTTTTTAACGTGTGTGCTCTATAAAAAAGCAAACTAGCGTCAAGGTCACTACTCGCAGTTTGAGAAATGGATATAAATCTCAATAATTATTAGTACGAAATAAATCACAATATTCAGTTTGTTTGCATAACGCATGTTAATAAGCTTTGCCTAACGTGCAGGCTTGCTTTTAATATTGCATTAAATTCCGAATTTGGGCAAAATTACGTTGCTTTTCTGCACGAAAAAAATAATATGAGGGTAAATTTCGATAATTATGATGATTATGAACTGGGAGTATATAAATATTCCAGCTGTAGAGCAAAGATGGGTAAAACATTTGTTCGGAAAGCGTTTTTTTTTTATTCCTGTAAACAGTCCACATATTTCATTCTAAAATACTATATGTTTACAAAAACCTTGCTACTTTGTTAGATTGGGTTTACAATTGACTTTTATCACACAATACGCAGTTTACAGGCAGGCGGTACCATATTATATGGTAATGTGTTTCACTTGCTTCCTTTAATCGTTTTCTTTTTTTCCTCCTGTTTTTAGTATGTCTACATCCCGCCATCTTTTCTTCCCACCCAAGCCAAACGGCAGTGGTTGTAAACACACTTTCAATCGATAGATGGCGGGCTTCCCGCACCATGGAATTTAAATATCCGCCATGCTGATTGGCCCATTCGCATCACGTGCTCCCTTTCATATAGTTGCCTGTGGTTTTGTTTGGCGGGTTTGGCATAGCGTTGCTTGGTAGTTGTGGTACATAGAGCTGCAGAATGGTGGGTATCGTAAAGTTTTTATGGTAAATACTAAGCATCGGCATTTTATTTTAGCATATCCTTAATCAGTATAATTTGAACTATATGCTGTGCAAGTTTCAACTCGCTAGCTTGAAAATTAACCTTATTTTTCGATAATTTTAGGCTGGTGGAAAAGCGGGGAAAGACTCGGGAAAGGCCAAGGCAAAAGCGGTATCACGGTCGGCGAGAGCCGGATTACAGGTGAGTTACGTTGGTTTTCTTTTCTACTGCATAGCGTGTATGGTTCAATTAAAGTATTAAGATGGCAGTATAGCTTTTGTAAATCTGCAAGTGACAATTTTGAATGAAATACGAAGAGCCGGGTTGTTGTGTAAGCATTGTTTGTGGCCTTGTTTGCATCAGGTTCATCTTGCTTTCAGTTTCCCGTGGGAAGAATCCACCGACACCTAAAAAATAGAACTACAAGCCATGGCCGTGTCGGAGCAACAGCAGCAGTTTATAGCGCGGCAATCTTGGAATATTTAACAGCAGAGGTAAGTAATAAGCAAAATGGCTGCTGTATACTTATCTTACGCTTGTAACAGCGGAATAGCATGTTATGAATTCAGAGCAATGCAAAGTTAAAATGTTGACGAGATCCTGTTTTTTTTGAGGCTTTGAAACAACAATGCCATGTAAACACTCATTTGAAGATGTCATTCTTCTGCAACGTCTTATAAAGTTGCTTGGAATTATGGCTTGGGTTGTGAATCAAATTTGGCGGGAGTTTTTTCAATGTTGGCATAAAAGTTTGCACGGGGGCAGTCGAGTATTTGTATATTGTCAATATAAGTCATGTTTGTGCCCAGGTGCTGGAGTTGGCTGGAAATGCTTCAAAAGATCTGAAAGTCAAGCGTATCACCCCCAGACATCTTCAACTTGCCATTAGAGGAGATGAGGAACTGGATAGCTTAATCAAAGCTACTATTGCAGGGGGAGGTGAGTGCTTTAGGAATACATTTTACAGATATTCTTTACTATTTGGGCACAATTAGTAATGGTTAAAAAGTATGTTGAACGACAGAATACCTTGGTAAGAGTTTATAACTTAGGGAAGACGTCTACCATCCCTATAGCAAAATGTGTGAAGAAAGGTGCCAGTTTCTTATGGCTAATCATTATTAAAGCTTGAGTAAGATTAGCGTTTTTAGGGTAGGTGGATACTGAATCTCAGTTTGTTATACTCCAAAGTATAACTTGAAAGTTATTCATGTGGGAACTAGTGCAATTGCTGTGAAAGTTTCCTGAAGAGTAAATGTTATAAGTGCAGATGTTTCCTGGCCAGAGTGAATGACCTGTCCATCCTCCCAATTCAGAAACATTTTTATATGTGAAGCAGGCACCAGATTGAGTGACAACTAGGTAAACATTTGCCAACTATAACTGGCAAATGTTGCAAAATTAATTTTGCCAACATTGAGGTTGATCCTATTCAGATGTTTTGGCTATGCTTTCCCTTTTGGCTGCAACTTCTACCAGGATGGCCGTTTTAGGAAAGTAACACAAAATGTACAAGGAGAATCCAGGGAAAAGTTTTCGTCAGTGGAATGAGTGAAAAAGTGAAATTAAGAGTGCAAACTGATTAAATTCTTTCAAATTAATAATTGGACTTGCATTGTGAACTGCTTCTCATGCTTCCTGTGTTGTCAGTTGTCAATTATTCAACCGACTGCAGTCTAGTTAAGATTTGTTCATAAAAGAAACTGCTAAAGTCAGTGGTTAAATTTAAAAGTACAAGTTAAACGTACAAAATATAGGTTGTCTTTACTTTCACAACACAAAAGAACAAAGTGGGAAATGTGTACTTTTATTACTCATTTTAACACTGCTAATAGTTACAGTGCAAAGGCAGGAAGAAGTTTGTGCATACAAGCTCTCATATATTGAAGTGTTTGGATATTCTTTAGAACATGTCCCATAAGAATTTTGTCCAAGTACATTGGATGCATGCGCAAGGGTTGGCGGAACCTGCCGAAGTGGCCACGCAGTTGTAGTGCTGACATGGTTATTGGCATTAAGCTTGTATTGCCAACCTTTGCACCGTTACCCAAGCATCTGTTTTGCAGAGGTTCGAAACTTCACTGTCAGCAAGGTAGCAGCTTAACTGTAAAATCTGAAAATAAATTTTCCACCGTGGCCCTGGCATTCAGTAAAGAAAGTTATTCTGTGGAAGTTCTATCTGAAACCAATGGCTTGATTTGTAAGTTTATCGATCTTGTGCTTTTATGGGAAAATGAAAAGTGCATGCAGTTTTTGTATGAAGAAAGTTTAAGAACTAGAATGTTGTGCTGGGAGTGCAATGCTGTCCTACATCCGGTAACAAAACGGGGGTGGAAATTCCAAATATTTTCCTGCAGGAGAGGACATAATGATCAGTTTTCGGAGTCCATCGCTAAAGGTACGTGGTTTGAGAAAATGAAATTGCCACCTGCGCAAGTGCTCCTGATTGCATACAGTTTTGCCAGCAAGCTGTATTACAAGCAAACTGTTGTGCAGTGTAGACTACAGCTTTATTTATTCTTTTTTAAATGTAGATGTAGATTTTTTATTATTTCTATTGTTTTTTTGTGATTTACGTCCTCCAAAGTTAGTCATATGGAAAGTTAAGTCATATTGGACGATTCTTTTTTAAATATAGATAAAAGCTAATTTAAGTAATATCGAAAGGTAACTTTTTAAAAGTCGAGTAGTTAGATCAATGTTGGCAGTGTTGAAAATTTTCTGCTATTGACGTCAGCGCATGTCACTTCGGCAGGTTCCGTCAGCGCTCGTGTGTGCTTCTGATGTTGGACAGACAAAATTTTGTCGGGGGACTTGTTCTAAAGGAGAGCCAAGTGTTTAACGTTTTAATGTATTCTTGCTATGTAATTGGGTTGAACTTATTTTAATAGCTAATATTAATGCCTTGGTTAAACTACAGAATAACGGTTAACTTAGGTTAGTATGGAATGAAGTCATGGAAATACTGTTGCCAACTGCGGAGCTTTGAAATAAGCCAAGATGCATAAGGTTACCAACACTTTTTCTTGTTACAAACTAGCAGTACTGTAATATGTAAGGAAACTGGCAGTGTATCAAATGGGGGCTAGTAAGCTTATAATCACTCATAGATTAGATGAGGAAACATTGATCAGTGCATTAGTATGCAATATGAAACTACCACATTCATCACTATTATTTAAAAAGTAAAGAAATTAAAACTGACCAGACTAGAGTTGGTAAATGATACACTGCCAGTTTTCTTACATATTACAGTATTGTAGTGCATAGGCTTTCACGGTCGGAGTCATTTTGGTAGATAATGATTATCCGATAGTATGAGTGTTATGGCCATGCCACTGAGGATGTTCTACAGTTTCAAATGAAACGTCTGGAAGAAGATTTTCCACTAGACCACGACCTACAAGCCCGGATAATCATCTACCATATTACAAAATTGCTAGTTATGTAGTGTTTGTATTTTCAATGAAAGCACGTTTTCACTGTTGACAATGTTCCAGCCAGGACGCAATATCTGCCATTTGTGTATGCCATCATTCTGCAGTTTAACTAAAGCCAAAATATACCCTGTTGCGCAATCTCATTTTCCTGAAGCTGCATAAATTTCGCTGTTCTGTATAAGGCAGTGGTCTTTAAAGTTCCTTGTAGAAGGGCTGTTTTGTCACTATAAGTTAATTGTGATTGTGCTTTTCTTACAAGGCAGAAGATATTTTTCTTTTCACTATTTCTATCAAGGCTAGGTTTTTTGAGAGACGTATCTTTTTATTGGTTATATTGCATATGTCATGATTGATACTTCAACATGGAATAGTTTGCAACAGGTGTCTGCAAATTTTAGAGAAGCAGGTTTGGCAACTGCTTCCTAGCGCATGCTCTTGCTGCTGTTATTTAGGATAACCCTTATTCATTATGTGTATACCTTGTGGTTGTGCAGTAAGATGCATTTCAGCTTGACTGGACCATCAAGGACACTGAACATTGAAAATAAAATGAACATGTGCCATAATGTTTGTAGGTGAGTTCAGACCTTGTCTAAGACATTTGTTATGAAACAATTGCAGTAGGAAAGAACTGGCTCTTTGATTGTCATGCGAATTGCTCTCTATGAAAAAGCTAAATCCAAAGGCATGTGTTGATGCAAGTTGGTCTTCTCTTATCTAAATTGCCTATTTTATAAGATTATCTAGCATTTTATTTACATGTTTGAACTGATGTACTACATACCAAGGTAAATATTTTTGTCAAATACTCTGAAAGGGATCGGCTAATCTATTTTTGACATCTTGCTGCCTCAAGTACTCTGCCAGTGAAGTCTGCATGAAGAATCTGTTCCACAATCAAAGAAACATTGTAGGTATATTGTGGAGCTTGTTGGAGGATTGTGAAATTGACAAATTATTTTGCCCTGTGTGTGTATGTACAAAGCATATACACGTGTGACAGTTGAAGTTTTAACAAAAAGCTGTCAGTTATTGTGATAACTAGGTACTGGTATGCATAAATTCTTAAATGTTTTATTGTTTACCTTATACATATGTTAATGATTTTCATTTTCTGTAGATTATAATTCAGCTTTGACAAGCAATTTTTGGCATTGGTTAGGACTTGGGGTATATTTAACATGGAATTTATATGGTATGTATGTTTTTTTTTTCCTTTGTCCCAAGTTTGCATTTAATATGCAATTTGTATTTACTTTGTCCAGCAGGAGAATAAAGTAAATGTTGAAGCACATCTGGAACTTAACCACATTGACTGGGTTTTAATACTCCTGTGCTTTTCCCCAATATAGTTTTGCAGTTCATTAAGCTGCTGGCATTACATGCTTTCAATAAAACATTCAGGTTATAGTATGGAATTAACATTATAAAGGATTACAGTAAGAACAGTGACCCTCAAAAGTTAAAAAAATGCACTGGTTGATGTAGGAATAAAGATGGCAGTTAAACTCTGATGGCAGTATTGCTGTTTACATGCGTATGCGCAGATGCTATGCTAACCACATACTAAGAGGTGGAGCTCATTGCTGAATGTGGTGTAATACTTTACTTTATTCTCCCATTGGATATAGTGTAGGGAGTGTGGCAAGTTAATTTTATTTGGGGTTTGTTAGAAGCAATTTCACTTGCAGCAACATCTTGAAATAGAGGGTATCTGTGTCCTGTGAGGTTAACTTAGGAAAGAAAGGGTCCTGTTACATTGCCTAGAATTTACACATGCTGACATTCCATTACACTCTGCAGTCTCACACTCTAGATTATTTATATGCCAATAGTGTATATTCTGTTGGTTCACAGTTCTGTTACTTGGAACATGGCTTTGTTGCAGAGCACATTGCTTAGGAACTGTTAGTTTCCACATGTTGCAATAACCATTGCGAAAGTGCCACTGTGTCATAAGAGCCTGGTGTAGATGGTAGGGAGAAATATTGTGGTGCAATATTTGCAACAGTGATGACTGGTTAATGTCCATATCATGTGCTATGGCCATAAAACTTGTATGCAGATTTTCAATAATATTGCATTATGCAGATTCTTCATTGTCTCTTGAAGTCACTGGAGTTTTCTGTACTGGAAGTGCCTTTTTTATTGACCTATTTCGTGGAAGCACCTTCTGCTCTTAAAAACCTTTTGTAGTTGATATTCCTGGAAATTGCTTCTGGTGCATTACATGTTTCTTCACCATAGAGCAACAGCTATCCATATATTTGTTTCAATACATCACTGTGTGCGTTAGTACAACCAAGGCTAAGAAGTTGGGAAGTACTCCATAAAGAACACTGAAGGTTACATCAATCCAGAATATGATGTAGGTGTTTGGATGCTTAACATTTTACCCTCAACTTGGTTGAATGGGTGGAGTTAATTGCTGATATATATTGTTGCTTTAGATGCTTAGACTCAATTTGCTTCAACATGGAAGTACCACAAAAATGCATGGATCATATTCATTTGTTTCAAGGAATTTATTTTAAATATGTTGCATAGTACCTTATGAGTCTGAAGAAGTGAAATGTAGGGTAAAAGGAATGACTCGCATTTGAACACTTGTCTTTAGAATACTGCTGCGACTAAAACATAATTCCACTAACCATTGTCATCCTGTATGGATTATCCTTTTAAACCCCAGTTCCAGTCAAGGTTGTGGAATTAGACATTGCTTCGTAACTTTGATTAGTATGTACAACATTTTTGTAAGTTCCTATTGGCATTTATCTTCAATAATTAACATGGTTTAAGCTATTATGTTTGCTATACAAACTATAAATGCTGTTTGTGCCAACTTTTTTTTAAGTATTTAAGATTCATTGATGACTGCAACTCCATTTTGAATTTTGATGTGCTTTTGGTTAGTCATAACCATTCCCCATCCCTTGGCATAGATCTGCCATTTTGTTTGAACTCATTTTGAAAGTGATCCATTGTATAAGTGCTTGTACAACAGAAGGTGCATGAGGGTTTGTGTTGAATTTTTTCTGTAGACAAAAGATTGTATAGAAACCTTTGGAATATTCAGCAAAAGAATAGTGTTTTTTGGAATGGATTTATATTGCAAATACCTTTTGCCTGTTAAATTACTTAGCTGTCTTTTATGTATATATACACGGTGTTCATTTTTATCTGTGATTTTTACCACACCAAATTTGACGTCAATAACATCGCCGAAGAAGCAAGTTTATATTCGATTCCCCTAGCGACTTGCGATCATATTTTATGTGCTGACAGCAGCTTTTGAGGCCTCCCTCTACCGGCAGGTAAATATCTTTGAAAGGTGGGTCTGTCTGCATAATATAAGGGTGCATAATTTCGCCTGGTGCGTAGATAACAGTTTTTATAAACACTATATACTGCAATGCACTGCAAAGCTAATTATGCAGCCATAAAAGTATACCATGAATATACAAAATGATTAATCAACGAACACTTCACAATATCTTTTTCTGTTACAGTAGACATATATGCATATTGTAAACCTGTGACATAACATAGAAATATTTCGATTTGATATCAATTCTCTTCTATCACCCTCAGTTTCCTCACAATGTAACTTCATTACAAACCAGAAAATTAGCAGAACATGTTCTAGGAATTAAAACTAAATTAGTGTTACAATATGTACAAAGTTTTTATCCAAGTCGAAACAAAATATCTCTAATACATAGTCTTATGTGTCAATTTTCTTATTCCTTTCTCTCTTCCCCTTAAACACCGTCGGTATTGTGAGAAGGTATGCTTGAGGCCTTTGTCATAACATTGTTTCTAGATTGGGACTAGTCACTTTATAGCATCCAGTGTCTCTTGGGAGTAACTGATCCTGTATCTTGGGTATGTTTGATGCACCTATTGGTTTTAAGACATAAGGATACCAACATTAATGGACATTTATTAAGCATGGGAATGATAAAAAATTTATCATATACTGATAAAACGTAAGACATTTATGTTGCAAACAAGAGTATGTCAATTTGACGGTACCTGGACACTTTTTACATTACGCTCCGAGGGACTTGTCTGAATGCTGGGTAGCATTGCATAAACACCTCTATGCAGCTGTTTATATTTATGTCGTACCAATTTTAATGCCGGTACAAAAGTAGCATTCAACCATGAAGATGCAGTGCTCTGTATTAGTATCCAGGGGAAGCTGGTTGTATTAGTTACCAGTACAGCCACTCAGTACTGTAATTTGCTTAATGTTCCGCAAAAATTAGCACTTCTCCATAGGGGGCACTATGATTTCAAGAGTATGCTCAAGGTAGACTTCAGGTGCACCTGTTTAGTGGGTTACATAAATTTAAAAAAATTAGGGTAGGTAATTCACATGGTACATTTTTCCTTCACAAAGCCATAATTTCTTATAGAACAGTTTTTGTGAAGATTTTCTCTGGGTCCTTCAGCCAGATAAAACTTGTATAGCTTTGGCTAGCAGCAACGGCAAATGTAAACCCATTCCAAGCCAAAAACCACCATTTGATGACATTCCTGGTCAAATGGTGGCAGTCACTTGCATTCTCAATGTGCATGCGCCAAGACCCAACTGGCCAAATATCAAGTCCTTTCTAACAATGGTGTGTATGTTGAGTGAATGTGAAGTTTTAAATATTTGCAAAGTAGATGCTTGGGGTGCTGGTACAGAGGTTGGTAACAAGTACTTACGCAGCTATCAAAGTTAGCAGCCCTGCTGCAACTTCTGCAAGTCCTATCAGACATTGTATATGCCTCTCCAGTGTTGGAATTTGGAAAAAGTTATGCAGAACATAATATAAAGAATATACAAAAAACTTTCCAACAATATTTCATAATTGCCCTACTTACTTTTTATGCAACTCATCTGCAGAGTTCCCATCATATGACTAACACATTTGACCTTATGCATATCACTGATTTAGGGTCTTATTACACCAAGTGTAGCTAAGAAATAGTAAGACAATAGTGCATACTTGTAGGACCTGTGAAATTAAACTCGTGAATCAGGATATTACTTGGGGGGGAGGGGGGGAATGCAGTTGCCAAACTGATGAGACTTCCTGCCTTGGATTGGCACTCATTTGATATGCATAATACCATCAGCATGGTGTGGTTTGTCATGATTCTTCTGTAAGAAATGTCCTAAAAGGCTGGGTGTGGGCTTCAGCATCAGCTCCCTAATTCATAAAGGTACTCTTATGAAACTACATGTAGAGTGGCAAAATATGAGAGATTTGACATGAAACTAACTTTTTCCTCTACATCTTGCAAATGTTTGTCCAGCAGGTGTTGCCTTTGAATAATACTTTTATGTAGGAAGTCATTATTATTCATGTATATACATTTAAACATTGATACTCTTGGCTTACCATGTCATACTTTCATTTTTTGTAAAATGATGTACATCCTATGACAAAAAGTGAGCAGACTCTAGCATCTACAGAAGTGTTTCTTAGATGTGGCATATGATGCAACACTGTGCAGTAGTTTAAGGTCGAGCCCACTAACTTTATCAGCAGCCTGCTGGTGAAAGATCTTACCACCGCCACTGATTTGCATGTCACTTGCGCACATCTGAGCAAGATCACGTGCCACCTCTAAAATTATGTGGACGTCAATCATTTCAATGGCTGGTTTACACAGGTATAACCAGTTGCATGTCTTCAGTTTTGTTGTATTGTCACCTTTCATATCACTGCACATGCTCTTAACAGTTTAGTACAAGCAGGTATATGTAGCAATGAGGCCTACAAGAGGTTCATATCTTGGTAGAAAAATATAAAATGATTTAAGTTGCTTATGATTTCAAGATATTAATATGAGCACATATGAACTGAAACTTCTTTTCATTTTCAAACATTTCTAAGTATAAAATAAAAATACAAATTAACTAATATCGGGACTGTAAGCCTTATTTCTATTAGTGCCCTTATTTTATGGGGCATGAATGATACCAAATACATAGTTGTAATAAAATGACTCAATGTCTTAATATGAAATTAGTTTCACTTTTAATCATTACAATTTCAACAACATAGTCATAATTTTCATGATAATGTAATCCCTGAATTTCGCACCCAAAACCCTTTCATCTTTCACTGTCTTGCTGGCCAAATTAATTGAACTGGTGGCAATGAGGCCATTCGATCACTAATTTGCCTTTGTGAGTACTTTGGAACCTTCTGACTTCAGTGAACAGTTAGGTTATTGAAACAAAAGTAAAACCCCTTTACTCTAAGAAATACCTTTTAAAATTCAGAAATACATCCATTATTTTAAACTAAAAAGAAACTTAAGTCCAAATTCACTTATTGTGCATGTGCCGATGTTGGTAGCAGACAAGTTACATTGCTGGCAACGTTCCCACAATCACTCTTTGTTGCCAACATTAACAGTCTATATACTAATCAGTAAATAAACTGGTTAAGTTTTCACTGACTGAAAGTGTAACTAGAACTAAACTAAAAATTTTGATTAAACCATAGGGCAAATTTCCCCTATGCACTTAATGAGATATTGAAATGCATCTGCTTTTCTGTGTTTCCAGTATTAGTGCCACGGGTACTTTGCTAAATGTACATACATTGGAATATGTTGACCCTTTGAGAGGTGATGTAAGATTCAACGCAACTCAACTGACCATGTTGGTCAGCTCAAAGGTCCAGTTTCTTTCCATGATTCGTTGTGATACTTCCAATTTTAAATTAGTTGATCTGAATGATATGGCCAGCAGCGCTTCTTTTGCTCCTATTGTCCATTGAGGATAAGCTCACCTCCAGACAATAGCCAAACCAATGAGATACTGTTCTATGACTTATGTTTGTCTCCAATATAATACTGGAATAATTTATTCATAAGAGAATGCATGCATAGCTGAGTATAACTAAGGGTACTTAGGGGGATACTAACCTTGAGTTGTCGAGCCAAGTTCCTTTGACATGGACTGAGATTTTTTCATGCCGTTGTCTACATGAAAATATCTTGTATAGCGGTCGCGTTTAAACCATCCCCAACCGGCTCTCTTTGTAGGGAAAAACTGTTCTTCCCCCTAACCACAATGTCATAAACATCTTAGAAAACACCAACCGGGGTCAGAGGTGAAGAATGTTAGGCACGTGTTTACAGCTGAGAATACCCAGGGTTGCCGTTGTTTAAAATAACGTTTAAAGGCAAAATATTAATAAATAAAGCAGAATTCACTGTAAGAAATCGTCATTGATCTTTTCAAATAAATTTTAAATGATTAATGTTTCCTATAATAATACATAATGTTACAACTCTTTATAACATAACTGAAAATAGATATGTTACCTATGCTGTTATGGTATTAGTACTTCTATTACGTACAAGAACTAAATGCGTATTATTAGCATAATTACTAAGGAAAGTTTAGTAAATCATCATTACGATTTTAAAAGGGTTAAATTGCATCAGTGTGCATGAATTTGCGAGGGATATTTACTTGCGAATTAAAGAAGCACTTTGAATATTCTGATAGTTAATAACAATTTATAAGCAAAGATTGCACGTTAGAGCTTTGTTTAGTGCAATCGTGAGCCGATTTATTCTAAAACGTTTTCCTTTATTCTATGGCAGCTACAGGTGGTGAATTTCTGTTAATTTAACAAAGCAATAAATACTTCAAAATTAAAAAAAGACCAAGGAATTAAAGAAAAGCTAGTAAGGAAACTCTGATACTCTTTTTAAATTTTCAAAGCTTTTTACAAGGATGTCTGCTAATTTTACAAGTTTGAATAAAGTTAAGCAGTGTATTTTTTTTTTGGGGGGGGGGTCCTTCTGCTAAACACAATTTAAATAAATAATCACGTACATTCCGCATAATAATAAAATATGTCATAAACGCTTTATAAGTCGAGAAAGGTTAGAAATACTGTTAGGTATATATTACAAGTATGAATGGAAATCCATGTTAGCATATCCATGTTAGGTTCGATTCCCACGGTCTCCACATCTTAATTAAATTACGCAAGTGCTAAACGCCAATAACTATTAAACACTAATACATTTATAAAACTACACTAACTACACTAAGTAAAACACTATGTAACTTCTATAAATATAAGCTTAATTAACACACACAGGAAGCACGTTTGCACAGATAATTTCTGAGGACACAAGAGAAATATTGCAACAGCGCTCTAACTTGATGAACGTATTAAGAAGGACCACCCATCATATGTTTAAGGGTGGAAAACCCTTATAATTGCTTACATGTAAAGAGGCGTGGTCAGAAGGGAAAGCTTTTGACGCCGCCTGGGATGCGATGGACGAGGCTACTATATCTCATTCCACTTCCTAATTGTTTGAAGGGCAGCATCACATTCCTAAAAATAACATGTGGTCTTGGTAAATTTTTGTCGCATAGGAACTGCATATGTTAGTGACACAATGGTGCAAAAGTAACATTATTAATGAATCTAGCCATAGCAGTGACTTGCCTTACACTTACAAGTTTACTACATGGCAAAGCGTGGAAGGCATCAAAGTGTAGTTTACATGTGCCTACTGCACATACCTGGTGAGACAGTTTCTGTACATTCTCTTCAGATGCAATGTCTTTTGGATAGCATTGTCACATTAGGCAGGTGCAAGAAATCATATGATATTGAATATTGTGACAAGCAGAAAGAGGGAACCAGAGTCCCTTTGTGGCAAATGACAAATGGGTGCCTGCAATGGTAATTTACATCTGCATATATAATTGGCTAACCTTTCGTATCATATGGAACTCCTAAATGCTCAATTTGTGTTATGTCACTGTGCGCCAGGCTATTAATATTTCCTATTCTAGTAAATAAGATAAGCGGATACAGTGCTTTTACTGAAGGTCAATGTCTTTTGATAGTGGACATTGGTGACGATGTTGGCAGTGAAAGGCTCTTCAACAATCAAGTTTACCAGCACAGTTAATCATCGTACATTCTGCAATTTTCGTTAGCACTCGTTTCAGCTGGTCCTCTGTGCGACCCAATGGAGAGAACATCTGTTCACATGTGATAAATTGTTACACCTACCTGAAACTTTCTCAGCTTGTCTCTAAGCCTCAGTTAACAAGTCTCAAGAGTATGATCAGACCTCTAGGATACTAACTCAACGGTAACAAATTCAGGGCTTGAGGGCTGTCAGCCTCACAGTATAGACAAGGAATTCTTTTTATAAGCAAGGCTGCGACTGCAAAATGACAAATAGGTGTAGCCGAAACTTAATTGTATCTGAAACACAATGAAAGGTTGGCAGCTGTTATACTTGAGTTCCAGCACTATGAAGCAATAAAATGGGTAGCTCAGGGTTGAGCAATGAGGTTTATTTCAGGGTATGCATGGATATGTATGAGTAAGGATGGTTCTAATGACACTGGAATGCCCGTTTCAAACTGGTTTAATGACTGCTTCTTTTTTATCATTACATCAAACTCGAAGTTGCCGACCAAGGGTTACCAATATCACTGTTTAGAGTTACTGTATGTGAAATACTTATTCCTCGATAAAACTTAATTCGTTCTTCACGTACATATGAGCTGACAAATATCTTCCCTCATCACTTCTGGTCTGCCTTCAATCAAGACAGAAGCGATGACTTTCTTAATCGGCCCCACACGGACTGAGTGTCCTCACAGCTGTGCGTGGGTGTGTAACTTTCACTTCTGAAGCCCTGTCTTTGCACACAAAGATTCCCTTTGGGACTACTTTGTCCATTGTGATTATTGGCCTGTCATGCCATTATTAAGGGTCCAAAGGGTCCTATTCAAACGAAGTCAAGTGCTACCCTTAGAATTTGGTTTGTCCCGTGTCTTTTGTTACACAACTCAACCAACTGCACCTGTTTGTGTCATAACAAATATACAATACTCGTTTGAAATCCATTACGATTCTTTACTCATCGCAATTCCTAATTTCGGTATCAAATGCCCCCATAGATATTTTATTATCCCATAATAAAATAATATATGTCTTGCCCGAATCCAACATATTAGACCATTTGTCAGCAACTTCCAATTCTTTTTATAATATCCTTTCAAAACGTTAATTTTGCATGATAGATACATAGTTCATAAAAATTGTTCACATGGTTACATAACAATAACTTATTTAAAATTTAGCAACACTCTGATCTGCAATTTGCAACTTTTAAATACCACTAAATGGAAAACACTTTGATCTACATCTCTCTCTCCGTCTGATCTAGTTATATAAATTCATAAAATACTACACTTAGAACAATTCATAACTATACACTCCCATGTTTAAACCATTGTACATTAATACCTTTTTTATATACACATTTCTGAATTCTTCTTCCGGATTCTATGTAATAAACATTCTTTTCAAAAGTCTTTCAATGTTTTTATTTTGATTTGTTTTTTTTTTTTTTTTCTTTTACATATAAATAATAATAATTCCAAATAATTCTCGAGAATTCTATATAAATATTGTTTTCAAAAGTCTTTCAGTGTTCTGATTTTCATTTAGTTTTTTTCCCCTTCACTTGAGTTTTAAGTTTCACTGCACTGTTTATATTTAACCTATAAATTTTACACTAGACTGTTTATAACCTATACATTTTACAAGTTTGTGTTTCTTCTCATTTTACAATTTATGGCAATTTTAGATACTTTAGCTTAAGTTCCCACCATTTACAAGGCAATTCATCATCCCCACAACGTACTTACGAAATACAAACGGATTTGGCAGACTTTTACATGTACAAAGGCTTCCCCATGATTTTTGCATATCTAGCTTAGGTATTGGACATCGATATCTTTTCCTCTCTTTCTTACTCCTGTTCTGATGGATCTGTGCCCCTTGCCCAAAATATTTTAATATCTCTTTCGTTTCTCCCTCGATTTTGAATGCTTTTCAACGTTTCTTTTGTTGCCATGATCTCTATTGCTACCTCATTCATTTCACTTGTGGTTTCCTCCAAATTCCTCTTCTGTATTCTATTTTCCCATTCTGACACTTCTAGTTTCTTCTAACTCTTTTCTAGCCATTCCTCTTTCTTTGTCTAATTTCTGTGCTATCTCCTCCCTCAGTTTTCTGTTTTTACTGACCTTTCATTAACTAGATTCAAAACTTCAGTTTCCTTTGTCACCGTGATCTCTATTGCTACGTCATTCATTTGATTTATGGTTTCCTCCACATTCCTCGTCTGTTTTCTTTTCTATTTTCCCATTCTGATACTTCTAATCTACTCCTAGTTTCTTCTAACTCCTTTCTAGCCATTTCTCTTTCTTTGTCTAATTTCTGTGCTATTTCCTCCCTCAGTTTTCTGTTTTCATTATCTGACCTTTCATTAACTAGATTCAAAACTTATTTTCAGCATTCTCTGTCTCCTCACTAACATCTTTCCCTGTATCGTCTTGCTACCTGACCAGCTTCTTACATTCTTTATTTCCTGACTAACTTTCATGAAGTTTTCTAACACCTGTTGTTGATTGTCCAACTTCTTTCCTTGTTCTATTTGTCCTGCCTCTAACTTCTGAACCTTATTTTCTAACTTTTCTTCTATCTTTTTTAAACTTTGATTGTTATCATCTATTTTTTTACTTAAATTTTCATTGTCTTTTCTTAAACTTATTTCTCTCCTTTGAAATACATTATGATTCCTTACTCATTGCAATTCTATTTCGATATCAACTATGATTGTTTTGTTTCAATATGTGACAGTTTTCATTTAACAGAAGTTGCCTTAAAAGGGTAGGTGGTTTAGTCACAGACTTCCAGGGAAGCGAACATCTGCTCCTGCTATCAATAACCCGGTATTTATAGCACCATTTCTCAACTCCAATTATATTTTTGGTTGGTTTAATAATTCTACCACATTTTCTTCTGCAAATGTGAGGCAACAAAATCTGTATTTGTCGCAACTCTTGATTCTTAGCTGCTGATCAAGCAGAGAGCCATACTGTAGTGAAATAGTGCACTCAAGGTAATTAGAATTGTAATTGAGAACTTGGGTACAATAACAGCATAAACGATAGTTTGAAAAGGTAAGCTGAAGTAATGTATATACTTTTAATAATTATTAGATACCAACTTTTTTGAAGAAGCAAAGGTAAAGTTCAAAATTTCATTAACTGATCAATAAAGGGTAAAAACAAGGCCATATGCTACTTGTATTCCTTCTTAATGGCAACGTAAGTAATTTCTGAAAAGCATCTTCAATATATTCTGTAATTAAGCCATGTAACAAATTATGAAATATACACTTACTGCAAAGCATGCAGGTGTATTCTAATTCAATCAATTTGGTTGTGCTATATTGTATGTTAAAGGTCATTATTACGCTTGCAAATTAAGATTCATAATCAGGAATTTCAGCAGGATAGAACTAATATATTCTACGTGGACAGATCAAATTTAAATGGCAGTTATTTTTTTAAATTTATTGTATCAAACAAAAATGCTAATACAGATTGCTTTTCTACATAGTGTCCTGCCTTCAATAAACATTTTCACCATTGGATTGGCAAGTTTTTGATGCCATCTTTATAGAAGGATGTGTGCGGAGCCAGTTGTGCACAAACACTTCTACACTTGGGTCGTCATCAAACTGCTGTCCTCCTAGGTTCTTGTTTGAGCGTCCAAACAAATGGTAGTGGCAGGGTGATAAATCTGGACTATTGAGAGGATATTTCAGCGGTATCCAGTGCATTTTCTTCAGTTTTTCCTGTGTAAAAGTGGCAGTATGTGGCCTCGCATTGTCATATAGAAGAATGGCGTTTCGGATTGTTTGCCGGCATCGCTTGCTGCGATATGAGTTTTTACTTCAAAAGTGTGACAGTAATTGGCTGCATTAATTGTCCTCTGTCCATAAAGAAAATTCATCAGCAAAACAGTTGCAAGCACCTTTCCAAAAGATGGGCATGTTCTGACCTCGACCGACCTGCTTCGTCTCCTCGCCGCCACTCCATGCTTGCTTGCTTGCTTTGACTCTGGAATGTAATGATGCACTCATGTTTCACTGCAAGTCTCAATACGATTTAAGAAATCTCCCTTCTCGTACTGATGCAGGTGTCTCTGACAAACTTCCTGGTATTAACGTTTTTTGTTCCTGTTATAGGAGACGAACTTGCCGGGCAAACAATTTTCTGTAATGTAGTTCATCTCGGATGATTGAACACTTCCGTAACTTATTGCTAGGGAAAAACAAGTTTATATATTTTTTATGCGCTGATCTTCAATAATGTCACAAATGGTAACAATGTCTGCAGTAATGCTCGTCCATGGTCTCCTACGAGGTTCATTTTCCACAGCTCTTCCCGCCACAAAATTTTTAGCCCACTCATGCACTCGAACTGTGCATGGAGCTGTCTCAAAATTTCCAAAGATCTGGTGCCCCCCCCCCCTTTTTTTTTTTTTTTTTTTTTTTTTTTTTGCAAGAAACAGACGTGTGCACCTCTTGCTCACTCATGGCATACCAAAGCAGCTACATTCCAGGCAGTGCATGTGCATGCAGTACCCCTCTCCAGATACCCCTAGAAGCCTACTGTCTCTCCTCAAAAATATTACTAACAGCATTACATTAAAATTCCTGTTTATATTTGATCTGCCCTCGTACATTTCCAGGTTTTAAATAGGACAGTACATCTGTCCTTTTTTATCCTGCTTTTCTTAGGTCACTGTGTGAACTTTTTAATGAAGAACGAAAATGGTTTAAAGTTGACAAAGACAACCTAACTCATCACCATTGTTATAAAACTGCTTTGTTTTCAAAATATTTTTGAATACATTTGTATCCTGTGGCAGTCACTCTTGATTCCCAATTTAAGTTCACTGCATTTATGTATGGAATGGTTTTGGATGTTTTCTACTTTGTTCTCTTGATATAGGACACTGTCCCATTCATTTACTGTCCTCTACCCCCTTATGCCATTTTAGGCGTTGGGTGAGGGAGTCACAACTATGGGTTAGAGAAATCCAGGGATGAGTGATCAATCTGGTGCCAGGAATAAGAGCGAGGGAAGTAGGTGAACACAATGAGGGTGGAATGGATGAAAGGAAAGATACTGGAGCAATTGGTGGAATGATGGTGGGGGAAATCGGAGGTCCCAAAGAAAACCTGCCCGAGCCCTTTAGCCATGTTGTCCACAAATCTCTTTGCGGTCGCCTGGGATTGATCAGGTGACTATCACCTTGGTGATAGTCAAGCAGTCTGCTTGGCTACGGCATGCCCATTTTCTATTCAATATTCATATACTCAACTGTTTCTATGTTCTCCAATTGTTTTATTAGCTTGTCTTATTTACTAAAGTTTATTTCACATTGTAAGGATGTCCTATTGCAGGGAAATTGTTCTGTATCTACCTTCTAAAGGTTTTAACAGCAGGCACAGCACATTAAATTTTGTTCTGTCCATTCCATAAGTGGGAATAACATTTTATTTGCATACGGTATTTCTTAGAATTTAGATTTAATAAAATTACGTTGGAAAACATACTGAATTCTGATTCCCCCCCCTAAATTCAAGCTCTTGAAAGCAACCATATATGAGAAAAAAATGGAGCATTGCCTTTTCTTAAAGAATCTATTCATAATTTACTTTGTCCCTGTCAAAACAATCCCCCTCAGATGTATGGCAGTTCCACCACCTTTTTAGATCTTGGAAGTACTTCTGAAGCTCTTTTATATGGTGTTCAGCTTCAACAATTCTCTTATCTTGTCAATTGTGGGAACGCCTTCTTTCATGGTTTTTTTTTCAGCCTTGGCAATGGAAGGATGTCATAGGTGGCCATTTGCAACAAATATGGTGCCTGAAGCATCAAGTTTCATTCTCTGCCAAACAATCAAGAACAAGGCATGAGCGGGAGCATTATTGTGATGTAGTTTCCATGATTGTTTTTGCTGTAATTCGGGTCAATCTCTCATAATTTGGTTATTTTCTAGAAGCGTTTCATGGTAACTGCAATGCAAGGCATCCAGGATGGTGGTTACACCCTCTGCAATGCTTATACCACTCGTAAACTCTTACTCATAGTGGATTTTCCAAAAGCTGTGTTCAACATTTCAAATATGGTGCTGAATTTTACTCCACTTTTGAAGCAAAATTTTATGCAACTTAAGTAAAAATTTGCAGATAACTCGTAAATATGTATAACCTATTTGTCAATAAACTAAATATTCAAAATGGCTGAAAATGTAACCATACATCATGCAACACCAACTCCAATACTCAGACCATAATACGAGAATCGATTGTAGGAAAAATGGCGGCGCTCGTGGCCCAGCTTGATATGTTGTGGTTATATCTACAGAGTAAAGTGTGTGTTTACTTTGATTGTGTGTTTGAAGAATTAATGTAATTCATATTACAGTGGCAATTAGTGACTAACGAGTTAGTTTATAGTTAAGTATTTAACATAAAGTGATAACGTTTACCTAAATATATACTGTGAAGTATTGTCAAAATGCATCGTTGTGTTCCCAGCTGCAATCTAATTATGGTAGTGCACCTCACACGACATTTAAATTTGCGAAGGAAAAATCGTAATGGGATAAGTGGATCAGGATCATACATCGTAAAGATTTTAAAGTAAATGACAAAACTGTAGTTTGTATTCATCATTTTGAACAGTGCTTTGAGGTTAAGGAAGACATATTTCTCGTAAATGATGGTGAACCAATTCGTGCCCTTCGAAAAGTACAAAAATTAATAGATGATGCCTACCCCACGATTTTTAAGAATCAGCCATCCTATCACACATTAAATCTCAACCAGAAAATACGAAATCCTGAAGAATGCATCCAAGACATTTTACAGAGAGTGAAGATAATTTTAATATTTGGTGTGCACAAGATGTTATTGACAGTTTTGAGTCCTTAAAAACTGAAGTGGTGAGGAGATTTTAACCCATTAATAGGCATTATTAAAGACGATTAGTTACGTTCTTTTCAATAACATTCAATATCCCAGCTTCACTGATGTTCCTTCACTTAATAAGTTTCAAAGTATTTCATAACCTAGAAGGAATATTATGAGCCTACCAGTGGAAAATTTTAAATGGATCTTGCAGTGTGAGGGAACTTGACACCTTCAAACGTGACAATTGAAATAAACTGGACAATCTGGTGAGTTCTCTTAAATATAGTATAAGCAGTATGTCCTTGCCAGAAAAGGTTACCATGTAAACAATGTAAAAGAAACTTTAGTACTTGCAACAGACGATAGGATGATACAGTCCAATAAGATAAAGTTTGCTGTGTTTAATGCTTATGAGTTGTCATGCCTTATAAATTAAATTTTGATTGGAAGTATAAGGTGGAAAATGCATAATACTGGTCGTGCTGCTATATAATGTTATAAGCTCTTAGAATTTGTCATGATGCTCTTTATTTATGTTATTACACATTTTAGTTGAAAGTATAAAGTGATAAATGCTTAGGAGTTACCTCGCTGCTCCGTAATATTCATTATATAATGTCCATTGTGTATAGTTTCCTATTCTGCGTTATCAGAGTCGCTGGGCTTCGACGGGCGCCATCTTGGAATCTGTATTATGGTCTGAGTATTGGAGTTGGTGTTGCATCATGCATATGTGTACCAGCAAGATAACAGATTTTGAAAATCAGTTGTATACAGGTAGCAAAGTTAAGAAAAATCGTATCCTTTATCACCTCTTATACAAATGTAAAGCCACAGCAACCTCTTATATATTATGTGTGCTGCAAAATTTGGGCGGTAGTTGCACAGCCCCTCTCCTGGCCACACATGCATAGATATCAAATGTAGATACAATTATAAGAATAAATGCCAAACATATCACAGGAAATGTGGTAATGCTGTTGCATCAATATCTCCAACATCTTCTGAGGACTTTTCCATTCACTTATAACAACTCAAACAGCAAACTGCATGATATAATGAATAACAGAATATTAAGATCTCCTCTTAAACAACTGAAACGTAAATAACAAGTGGCTTTAACAGACTAAGAATTGGTCATTGCACAATCACACATTCACACATATCCAGAAATAGCATTCGTTTCTGTCCTGATTAAGTTATAATTCTTGCAATGTTTGGGGGATTAGTCCTGTATATTTTTTCAAGTTGCGCCCATAAATAAAAGTAGCATGCTCTAAGATGGAACCTAGAAGGCCGAAAATCCTTGTTGTTTGTATCCTCAAATTTCTACAATAAACTGCTTAGGGTCTGTATAATTATGTAATTACATTTTTACATATTTTGTTCTTAAATATATATCACATGTTTTGCTCCTAAGTACATGTTACCATAACATATTTTTATTACTATTTCCATTCTTAGTTGTGCTTGTATTAACTTAACATTCCTGTGTGTGTACTGGAAGTTTGAGACAGTAAACAATGTCACTGTGTTTGCATGTCCGTCTGTCATGTGATTCCCATCATGTCACATGCCATTTAGGGGGACAAAAGTTAGGTTCTGAAATAATGGCTATTCATTATGAAAATTAAATGTAACTGTTCAACTGTTTACATAAAAAGTAACGTTTGGCGTAACAAGATTGATCACTAATTGTATTCTGCTTACCCTGCAACCATGTTGGTAGGCCTGCCAGTTCAGGAAAAAAGTTAATGTTCTGAAATAATGTCCACTCATGAAGAAAATTAAAGAGTAACAGTTTAGCGCTAAATAGTGACTGTTTACTATAAACAATGAAAAATATTAACAATTGCATAACTAGCAATTTGGGTACATTCATTGTACAGAGGGTGTAGCTACAGGCAATTTTCTTAGGTGTGTACACTGTGTACATTATGGATTGATTAGTGCATTAGGTGGTCCCTAGCTTTTATGTTTGCAACTTTCAATTACCTGAATAACTTCATCACTCATTGATTTCTCCCATAGCTCCTCAATATCCATATGCACATCTAGGGTACCACATCTTATACTGTAGGTAAATGGAAGACTGGTTCCAGCCAAGTTTTAACTGAATAACATTTGTAATACAAATTAAAATTGAAAACTAGTTATAGCTCTTATAATACTAGGCGTTAGTCGGATCCATCATTAGTGGATTAAAATGTGACCTTAAATCACAAAAGTGCACTTATGTCATAAGATGAAGGCACTTATCACAGCATTAAGTTTCTGTGGTATGAATTCTTTCCTGCCGTACTATGGGTGTGCATATACAGAAAACACATTCCATTCTAGCCCATGTATGTATCCAACCCAACTCTTTGCTTTCTGAAGGTACTACCACCATCGTTGCCTTCCAATATTATGTTAACGTCATGGTATCGCTTACTGCTCCAGTACTCAGAAATGTATATCCCTATACTTTTGAAACTAAATGTACTGATATAAGATTGATGAAGATGTTAATATCTATTTGTATGCGGTTAGTGAACATCCAGCTAGAATCCATAGGTGGTGATATATTTGAATTGTCTTGTAGGTTTATAACCAGCGTATCTACAACTTGTTTGGAATGCATTCACAGGTGCACCAGTTGCCGCTTATGTTAATCTGATTTCATTAGTCTTATTAGTTGAATACATTCAAAACTATTTTTTCAAGTTACATTTTAAATGATGCTATTAATGTGCTAAGCTTACTCACCCTCTTTATTATTTGAAGTACAAATATATGAGCACAGTATATGCAGGTCAGTAACAAAACTTTCCATTTGCTTGAAAGGTGTTTTATATCAGACATGTTTCGTACCAGGACCTTTCTTATTCTGAATTGAGGATGGTTGTAGGAATGTTTTGTGTAGAATTACATGTTTGACATTCTTTAATGAAGGAAAGCATATTTAATGTGTTATGTTTAATCTGCCTTTTCTTTGTTTCAGGTGTCATCCCACATATTCACAAATCCTTGATTGGCAAGAAGGGCTCACAGAAACCAGCATAAGTTAATGGATTTGTGAAGTGCATTTCCCAGCGAAGCTATAGGGAGGGGGGGAAAATGGCGTTCTTAATAGCAAGTACAAGACATTTAATGGATATCAACAATCTATGAAGAATGTGAAGACAATGTTGCAATTTTTCAAAAATATATATGAGTGCCATTGAGTTCAGTGTTTTAAGTAGTTTTCTGCTGATGTAGATTTGCAGTGAATTTCCCGATATGTTTTAAATAGGAATACAGTAGAAGTCTGAAATAACGCGGTTGTCGTGGGACATGTTTTATCCCTGTGTTATAATTCTGCAGTATATCAAAACGTGAGCTTAGGTGTGACGAGTCGAACCTGCGGAGGTGTAAGGAAGCATTTGCTTAATTACTGTACTATATGTGCCCGTTTTCTTGAGTGCTAGTTAATGTGTGGGCAGGGGGGAAGAAGCGAGAGCTAACACTTGTTTCTGCAGTATGGCCAACCTAAAAAAAAAAAACAATTCAGCACAATAGTATGTAAAATAAGCGAAGATATGCGCCATAAGTGTAACATGTGGACAAACGGTAAATTGAAGTCAATACGATAAGCTGTGCGTTTGTACACTTACTATTTATGAGAAACATAAATGGCAAAATATTGCAAATATCTATGAATACTCATTCGCTTTGTGATTCTTCACTCCAATTCAAGTACGGTACATCACCTTCATTGTCAGTATCGTCTGTGTTGATGATTTCATCAATTGCATTTTCTGTTGCAGCATTTCTCCAATATTTCATGATCCTTCTTGCAGTATCCTTCCCAATCCATCGCAGTTATGGAAGAGAATACTTATGTAGCAAGTTTCCGCAGAGCTCTGGCTGACATCACCAGAAACGTTGCGTCCTCTGAAAACATTTTTGCCCATGTCAGTTCAATTGCAGTCAGATCAGTTTTACGGAGGTAGACGAATAATAGTGTCCCCTTTCGAGAGCCATAAGATCCACAACATACGTTGGTTGTAAACTGGTTGATTAACCGCTTCGCCGATGGCCATTTAAACCCTTCAGGGGCCGGAAACGGATACCCAACAAACAGAACAGGACATTTAAATTGTTAAATGCTGTAAAAATGCATCATAAATACAATTCCGTATCTTCCGTATTTATCAAGTTATTTAAACGAAACAAAAACTGGTTTAAAACTCATTAAAGGCAGTATAGATCTACAGTAACAATAAAGTAGAGACTACATTAATAAATTGTTGAAATTTCACTAATTTGTTTCACTGTAGCAAAAGCCATTCTTTGTGCCGAAAGCGCCTAATATTTGAATAATTTTGTTTTGTGTGCATATGAGCCAATGTATGTATAGCTACGCAAGCGACTTCTCCGGTTCAAGTTTGGTTTATTTATGCTATACCAAGCGATAATAATACAAGAATATATTGCGTTACACAAACACACTGGAAAGAAAACTCTCTGTCAGCATCTGTTATTACAGTGTTTCTCAACCAAGGTTTCTAGTAGCCTTATGTGGCTGTTTTCGCTCTGTATTTTACTTATAATCATTTCTTATAGCTATCGAGAGCTAAATGAATGACACATTTGAAATTGTTAAATTTCAATGTTAACCATGGCTTATCCCCGTAATGTAGCAAATCAATTAGCTTGGGTATGATGTGTACAGGCTTCTGATATTACTGTAGAAAATCTGGAAAATTTGTTGTACGATTATGAAGGAGGTCTTTAGTACATACGTAGCAGTGACGTGTGCTGGTCTACAGATGGCATGCTAATCTGTTTCATATAACCTTGCCCCGCTGAAATGTATCACTCCGCATTCAACAAGCCTCCCACTTGCCCTAATTGGCTAATGCTTTCGCGTCATAGGCCATAGGCGGTGCCTTCCCGTCTTATTTAAACCTGCAGTAAATGTCGTAATAATTGCCGGGAAGATAAATAAATTCATACAAAAATACAAATAAGGATATGAAGGCATGCAAAAATACAATTTTATAATGAACTGAGCGAATTGAAACAGAATGACTGAGCAATGAAACTGAAAGAGTTTATAATGAAAGGCCTTTGGCCTTTTCCACTGGGATTTTTAAACCAGCACACATACCTTTCAAAAATGCTTGTCTTTCAGTCTTAAAAGTCGTGTCACACCATACCTTACTTTTCGTGTGTTCGTGTATATTTTGCGATTTGTATCTCGGTGCAGTGTGGTTGCCCTTAAATAGCGTCTTCGCCACACAGCAATATCGCCTCTGTGCTTTAGCACATTTTTCTTGCCTCTTTTTTCATTCACAAATCCCAGCTGTATAAGCAATCTGCTGAAATTTGGTAAATCTGCATCCTCATTTACAGCAGACGAAATGTTACTTATGTTAGGGAGTTCGTTTCTAAAGAAAAACTACACACATGACGACGCACAACACTTTTCACGTATTTTCTCCGAGCACGCACTTTTGTTTATTCCTGGAGTGGTAAGTTTTCCTGTTTCCTCAATTTCATGTCGCGATGTTCCTACGGATCTGACACTCACACCTGTAACTTCAGAGCCCAGCTGTTCGACTTCTCTCACTGACAAAGACGGATTCTTCTCTGTGAGTGCATTAAACACATGCAACACAATTCTTTTTTCGCCTGTTTGTAAATAATTATCCTTGCGATACTTCAGCGAAAAACTGGCGGTAGACTCTGCCATTATACATATAATAAGTACATGCGCAATAAACAATCAATAAAGTAATTTAGCTTCCGCATTCTCGAATGGCGATGCATGACTAATCCAGTTCAAAACAAGGTCAGTGATAAAAGTCATAAACAAATGTCACCACTACCGCTAAATCACTTGCTATCGTGCCATGTGCTTGAGAGCAAAGGAACCTCCTCTTTACTTCGTTTAAGAATTAACATGCGTTTCAGATAAATCAACTCTGTTGCGTAATATATTTAATTAAAACAGTTACGAAAATATACATTTGACAATTCTCTTCCAATATATCATGATATATCACTATGTTAAATAACAAACTAATTTTTACCGCACAACAGTCATTACCACAACAGCAACCAATGAGAGGTGATTAGGTCACGTGACCGTTAAGAGATGCTGGGTAAGCTTACGTGAAACAAGGTATAGCTACTCCATTGTTTGGGAAAATGGCCGGTCAAATATGGGTGATGCGGATCAGCTATTACTAGCTATCCCTCTTTACGGAAAACAGTTAAATGGTAAAATAAAGTATTTTTGTACCACTGGATGTAACTATGCACAGTTGTTTAGTAATTTTTAGAACTGTAAATTCATGCAAGACATTCATCTACCTGTACTTGTGCGTATAAAGAGCTCGTAAACTAATTGAGTATTATAATACTCAGAGGCCTCTTTATACTAGGGCTAGGAAATTCACCACCACATCACCCCTCATACTTGAGAGAAAACACTTTCCTAAAAGATACCACCCACAACCAAAAAAGTCGCAACCATTTCGAAAATGTGTAGTGTGTTGCGAAAAAGAAGTTTGCAAGGAAACCAATATTATTTGGTGTGAATCTGCAGATGTGCCCTTGGGTGTTTTTTTAGTTTTGGAGGTGTCCAATTCAAAAAGAAAGCTTTAAGGGTAATAAATATGACTCATCTAGAAATTAATAATAAACTTTAAGGGTACGTTTACATTCCTTATAGAACTAATTTAAATTTATTGTTAAATAGCAAGATTAAAATAATTGGCGTTAAATGAGCATTAAATGCATGTATGCGCAGGACGTCTATACACGTCCATATCGGTTTGGGGCCTTTTAACTTGGACGTCATATGACGTCCATATCGGTGAAAGGGTTAATTAACTATAAAATTGTTCAAAAGTAAATGGCACACGTGTGAAAGCTTAGTATATTAACCACTGGATGTCAGTGTATAACACATTTCATGTTCCAAAGTTGTCATCTGTGTTTATGGAGTTAGACAAACCCTACCAAATGAGGACTTGGAGCCCAAGTGCTCATGTTGTGCCCATATAGTAGGTAGGTACATAAAGATATGTAATATTACATTAACATACACTCACCAGTAATGCTGGAGGTAATTTAAAAAAGTAAGGTTTTATTTTTCAGTGGTCATACTTCCCCCTGTGTTTACTCAGGATCTGCGGAATTTCAAACTGTGCTATTTCGGGCTTCTACTGTATGACACTTTATTTCCAGCACCAGATTCTGAAGATCGTCTCTCATAGTTCACCGTTAAATTGACATTGCATTTGTAGTCCTCAAGAAAAAATGTTCATTTCATAAATAAAATATAATTTTTATTAATTTTTCATGAGTTTGTATTCCTGTATAGCAGTCCTCATGGATCTGATTTGGCCAAAGGAAGGAGCCAAATGGTTGTAAGATTTTCCAATGATATGCAAGCATTATTTGATAAAGAGGTGGGAGGTTTGGTGTTATGTTGTGTTTCTGCTAATAGGAAGCACTGAATGTTGAGTGAATCTTGTTTCTAATAGCAAATACCACTTAGGCCAGCATCAAATATTTAGATTTTCCAAATATCAATACAGGAAACTTGGAGGTTAGTGGTTGTAAAATGACCATGAAATACACATACATTTAGCTAAATAGAAAACAATGTACTCACTGGATTTGAACAGCCTCTTTTTTGTAGCTGTTAGTTTAATTTTCACTTTTTGAAAAAGAAAACACCATTCAAAACTTCATTATCTTATGTGGATCATCGACCCAGCTATGAATATAACCTGGGATCCTGAATTGAAAAACCAGAATGCTGTTTTACCATTAGATATATTTATTCAGTGTTGGACTAAGAGTTGAGAAGCTGAATCAAATTTGAAAGCTTCCATCACATTCAGAATTCTTCAGCCTGTCATACTTAAGTATGGTTCGAGGGAGAAGTGAAAATAACTCAAATGTGTCACTCTTCCAAGCACTAGTTTAATCATGTAGAAATATAATTGCGACTACTAAACCTCTTATTTTGTCTTAAGTTCTTAAACACCTAATATTAGATCAACTAAAGTGGTTTTGACGATAGCAGAGCTCCAGTTATTCAGATTAATTGGGACCAGATCTGATCTGGATTAATTGCATATCTGGATAGTTGGATAAGTCATGTTAAAGGATATTGGTGTATACTATATTTAATGACTGCAGATGTTATTCTTTATATTTTATACACTTGCATACTGTCAATTCTTGAATGTGAGTCAGTTGCTTTGCTGGTTTAAATCATGTGCAGCCAAGTCTTGCATTTGATTGACTAACAGCTGTAAATGATCACACTTAAGAGGACACACTGGTACCAAAATGGCCAAAAATGCAAGTTTTTTCAGAAAACTTTTTTGTTGCAGAAATGTCTTCAATATATCTAGAATATGGCCATTAAATGTTGTGTCAAATCCACCTGGAAGTTGGTGTATTTCAAATTTATTTAGACCATGGCAGTTAAGAGTGGGTGTCAAATATGTCAGATTTCAGTAATAACAGGTAGAGTAAGTCTGATTTTTAGACTTTAATGAGATATTTATCTTAAAAATATAGATGTTGGCTGCTGTTATTGCACAAGTGCTATCTATTGACAGAAAATTAAACATACAAAAAATTATATTATTTATAAAGTAGCTATGCTTCTTGTGTTTAGTTCAATTGCTATAATACTTGTCATTTTAGCAAATATAATGGGGAAAATGTGTAGTGGAAAGTTAATGAAAAAGAAAGCTAAGCTTTTAGCTGAAACAAGATGGAAACATTCCACAGCAGATAAGTGAAGAATCTTACGCTAATAGCTCTATAGCTGTAAGTGTTGCATTTGCTCCCTGTGTAAAGATGAAGTTGCAGAGCTATGTTACCTGCTTGTTGATAGTAATGTTTTGAAGAACTTGTTTTCATGAGGAATGTGTTACTGTGATTTTTAGAGAAGAGTTCTATGGTTTTTCTATGAAGATTGTATTGAAGTGCCAATGCTGTGGTTATGTTTTGTATGAAACTTTTTCTAGCAAAAGAAAAGGTACAACCATTGAAAAAAACTAAAGGTGCGTTTGATATAAACAATATGGTAACATGTATGCAACACTGCCACTGCTGCAGCTCAGAAGAAACACCCATGAATTCAAAATGTCCAGTGGGCGTAAGCTCCTGGTGCTTTTATGACAGCTGTTGCAAGAGGTGACGCCTGAGGGCCACAAAAATGAGATTCATACCTCTAAATGTCAATGTAGTGGAGAAAACCGTACCCCTATTCTAAAGGTTGTGTTCAAGAGCTGTTAGAAAGTTGTACCAGAGAAAAGGCTCAAAATGCAAATGAAAGTCTATAGTGTAATTTGGAATATTTGCTCCAAGAAGGTTTTTCAGCCAAAAACGTTGACATGGCTGTGGCAGAAGCTATATCCCTTGTAAATCAAGGACACCTTTTGACTGTATTGGCAAACAAGTCAAATTTCTCATCTTTCCACTAAAATAAGTAAATGCAGAGATGAAAATTGTCAAGCAGTGTGTTCGACACAGATATTGTCACCCAGTTATCGGAAGGCACGACCAACTAACGCCTGAGTGAGGGCCGGCAAGCATTCGCACACGCCTACCCGTTTATCTTGTAGCGCTAACCATCTCTCCCCTTCGCTGGCATCTGGAACCTTCGGGGTGATTCACTGAACCGCGAGACTTGCAGAAACAGCAATCTTCCTATAAAAAGGGGCTGCAGTTGGCGAGAGAGTTCAGTTCTTGGCGAGCAGCTGGAGGAGCGCCGTACTAGTGAACGGACTGGAAGACTGTACGTGCATCTGAGGAGTTGTACGTAATTGCTAGTGTAGAGTGGACCTGTGACAGACGAGCTGGTGAATTGTAATTGTGTACGCTACGTATTTCTAAATAATCGGCAAGTGTTCCAACTAATCCGGTGGAAATAAACATTTTGAGTTTGTGCAATTGGACTTCTAATTTCACGAACCTACAGTCATAACTGGTGTCAGAAGTGGGATAACGGCCATGGAATCGGCATTGGAAAGTATTTTGGAGAAGATGAACGAATTAACAGCGAAGACGGAGGCGGCAAATAGCGACCTGGCCGCAAAGTTGGAGACGGCAAATCACAATCTGACTGCAATGAAGACTGAATTAACCACAGAAATGAGCAGCGAACGGCAGCCTGGCCACGGAAATGAAGGTGGCGAACTAGGTTCTCGACGCCAAATTTGAGGAACAGTTGGCCGGCGTGAGGGATGACGTCGCGAAGCTCGGCAAGCGGATGGGTTAAGTAGACGAGCTCCTTAATGATTTAGAGGAAAAGGCCGACAACGCCAAGTCCCTGAACGCCATGGTGGAGGACGTCGTCGGCAGGAGGTTAAGGATTTAAAGGTTGACGCGCCGGGACGCGACTCAACATTTGCGCGCGTCAAACCTCCTAAATACGACGGCGCGGCAACTTTCGAAGTCTTCCGCCACCAATTCGACGCAGTCGCCAAGCACAACAAATGGTCACCAGAGGAGGAAGCTACACAGTTAATAGCCAGCCTCCAGGGACGGGCCGCGGAAGTCCTGAACGCGGTACAGACAACGGCGGCGCCCAAGGTGAAAACCACCGCTTAGCCGCAGGGTACCGCAGCCAGCTAAATGCAAGGTCAAAGCAGCCAGGGGAGACGCTGCAGGAGTTCGCTAGCAAGGCCCTAGTCGACCTCCCACCAGAGTTCGTATCCCGGGAAACTGCCTACGCATTCGTTGACGGGGTACGAGACACGGAGATTCGCCAGCGCCTAATGCTCGGCGATTATGAAACTATCCACGCGGCGCTAACGGCAGGATTAAGGATGGAGGCGGCCAAGGTAACAGCTATCCCGACGTCGAGAGCGAGGAGTGTCCGCTACAATGGAGACGGAAGGCCAGCCACGGGAAACCCTCAGGGGCTTACTTCGGAAGATACGGGTTTGACGCACCGGGGTCCTGAGCCAACAGTCTCCCTCGTGTGGGCTCCTCTTCGTGGTTGAGGGAGACGGTGAGCAGGCCCACCCACGTGTAGGCCGTGCGTGGAGATCCGTGTCGGTGGAAAGGTTTGTCCTGGCGGTTGAGGGATGCGTATATGAGCTCGTAAGTTTCTGAATTCGGGGAGTGTGCGCATTTCTAATACGCTACTTTGGCTTCTGCTTCGCCTAAACGGGCGGTTAGGGACTAACCCACCCCTATCGGCCAGGACTAGGTATTGTACCGACCTCCAGGGTGAGTGGGATGGCGAGCTCGCTATATCCCCTGTGTAGCCCTGTCATCCCAGCGGGATGACCCCTTGTTGGCCTCCGTGGTGGGTGGGGAGCCCTGGGGGAGGAAACTTAGACCAACTATTATGGTACACCTACACCCCCAAAAAATATGAAACGTGGAAAGGACATGTTTGAGGGCACTGTTAAGCAAGTAGTTGAGTGTGGTCAACGCTACATGGAAAAGCATGTGCATCATCTCCAGCGTGAGTTTAACTGCAGCGGTGAACATCCATCAAGTTCACGAGAATGCCCCGGTTATATTGAAGAGCGAGCCATTCTGGAGATCCGGGTTAAATAGAAGGTATCCTTTTCGGAAGCCCGGAAACTTCTTATGCACATGCCCTTTATAACTAGCTCCCGTACCTACAGTTCTGTGGCGGCTAGCCCGTCACTAAAACGGGAATCTGGTACGCAAACAAGCGATACGAACGGGGCAACTATATATGGGAGTTCTAGTGCCTAGAACGCAACCGAAAGCATCAGTAGCACCAGCTAAAGCTCCGAGCACACCACCTAAGACTACTGCAAGTACGAACAAGTCAATTAAGTCGCCTGAAAAAGCATCGACGTCCAGCAACAGAGATAAAATCCAGGACTAGGTATGATAGAACTGCCTTCCTGAAAGAAAGCGCAAAACCTGCTCCAGAAAAGTCCAAGAGTCTCCGAGATCATCGTTGGAGTCATCTTCTGGGGAGTACTCGGACCGGTGACAGTCATCAACGTCGGTCGGAATTTCCAATCGCTTCGTGCCTCTCGAACCGAAATTTGTAGAAGGAAAACCGTCCTCTTCCATAGAAGATATGGTGCAGGAAATATATGACCACGCTGCTGCATCTGCAGCAGAGAGGCAGGATAAACCTGCAGAAACTAACCCTACACCTAAGAAAAAGGGCAAATTGATCCGACCACCGCTGAAACCGACGTAATGTGCGTACTTATTTGACATATCCCATTACTATCGCCATGGCTATCCTTCAATGGCACATACGAGGTTTAAAAGCACATCGACCAGAACTGGAACTTTTGCTCAGTAACCATAACCCCTTGTTGGTATGCTTACAAGAGACTAAGTTACGACCACAAGACAAGTATAAAATCAGGCCCTACACACCACTGAGATGTGATATTGAAACAAGAGGACATTCCTGCTCGCGGGGGCACTATAATGCTCCTCAGGGATGGCATTTGTAGATCCGTTACAGCTACAATCTGTAGCTGTAAGGATTAAGCTGCCATCACTCGAATTTTGCATTTGCAATGTATATGTATCGCCATGCCATCGGGGGCACTATGATGCTCCTCAGGGATGACATATTTGTAGATCCGTTACAGCTACAATCTGTAGCTGTAGGGATTAAGCTGCCAACAATCGAGTTTTGCATTTGCAAGGTATATGTACCGCCATCACATGACCTCTCGCTAATTGACCTTGAAGATCTGGTTTCCCAACTTTCAATACCATTTCTAATAGTGGGAGACTAATGCCCATTACCCACTTTGGGCCTCAAATCGGGCATGTTCGAGAGGCAACCTCATTGCAAAATTCTTGGAGAGCAATAACTTGGTTCTCATGAACACCGGAGAGCCGACGTTCCTTTCAGACGCCTTTAACACCTATTCGCACATCGATTTGGCAGTGTGTTCATCCCAGTTAGCGGTTTCATTACAGTGGAATGTCATCTCTGAGTTACATTCCAGCGACTACTTCCCATGTCTTCTTAGTCTCTTAGCACAAGATGTCACCCTCATGCATCCCGAGATGGCGCTTTGATCGTGCCAACTGGAACCTTTACAGCCAGTTGGTTGTCTTTGACTACGAGCACTATTCTGTGAATGATTTAGTTGATCATCTCACAGAAAATTCTTTGCGCTGCAGAACAGTCTATTCCACTTTCGGCTACCCAACCCGGTCGATTTCCTGTCCCATGGTGGACCAACGACTGCCGGAATGCTATTCGTGCTCGTAGATGTGCTCTGAGGGTATTCCAACGACACCCTGCCCTAAGTAATCTAATTGAGTACAAGAAAGCGCGTGCAAAGTCTAGGCAAATAATTAAGGGTACCAAAGAGAACTCATGGAACAACTTTGTATCATCTTTTAACAGATGTACACCTTCATCTGTTGTATGGGATAGGTTAAGGCGCGTGGCCGTGAAATCAGCCCACTTGCCAATCGCTGGTCTGAAAACAACTGCAGGAGTTGTTGATCGGTTTGTCGTGGATAACACCTTCGGCCTGCTTACGCTCAGGTGTCTAGCTCAAGTAATTAATCTCCTGAGTTTATCTTAAGACTCGGGTAGAATCTCAAGGATTCGTGTTGAGTTCCAGAAACCTTGAAGATTATAACCGCCTCTTCACCTTGGCAGAGTTAGAACACGCCCTTTCATCATCGCAACTGGCAGCACCAGGACCGGACGGAATCCACGTTCACATGTTACATCTCACCGAAAGGTAAGGCATTCCTGCTCGAGGTATATAACCGTGTTTGGGTTAATGCCACGTCTCTTGACAAATGTCGAGAAGCAACCATTATACCTATCTTGAAAGCTGGCAAGGACCGTCACCTCCCTTCTAGCTACCGTCCTATTTCCCTCACCAGTTGCGTATGCAAGGTGATGTAAAATGGCGGTGGGTATGGTGGTTGGAAACGCACCACCTACTGCATAACATCCAATGCCGTTTACGACGACGCCGTTCAACAGTGGATTATCTTGTGTCCATGTCGACACATGAACGGATTTCTTAAAAACTGCTAAAGAGTCTGAATATTTTTGGACCTCGAAAATGCTTATGGTACGTGTTGGCGGGCAGGGTTGCTACGTACTCTGCACACCTGGAATATACGTGGACGCCTACCACTCTTCCTTCAGTAATTCTTGAAAGACCGCGTATTCCGGGTAAGGGTTGGCTCGGTTTTTTCGAATCATTTTGTTCAAGAGAACGGCCTCCGATTCTCCACTGAGAAAACAATCTGTTAACTTCTGGCGTCAGCAGAGTCGACTACCTCCAAGGCTCCAGCTAGGCGCTGATCTGCTGCCTTTTGCAGACGAGACGAGGTTCCTTGGATTGATATTTGATAGAAAACTTAGCTGGTCGTCGCATATAGCACAACTAAAAGCACGATGTGACCGATCTTTAAATATCTTGCGGGTACTAAGTGGAAAATCGTGGGGAGCGGAGCGTACAGTGTTATTGCGACTTTATAGTGCACTCATCCGTTTCAAATTAGATAATGGTAGTATCGTTTATGGCTCAGCACGACCATCTGTGCTGAAGAGATTAGACACAGTTCATAATTGTGGCATACGTATAGCAGTTGGGGCATTTCCAACGAGCCGAGTTATAAACCTGTATGCTGAATGTGCAGAACCACCTCTGCAGTACAGGCGCAACATGTTAAATTATGGTTGTGGACTGCATTGTATGCCCAAACATCCATCGTTTACGCCGTTCTTTAACACCTTCATGGATGTGCGTTATAGGAACACTTCTATTAAACCAGTCACTTGATTTTCGTTTCCGGGAGCTCCTTAGACAGCTCGATACCGAAATGCCTAAGATGTATCCTAGGGGGGGTGAGGACATACCCTCCTTGGTTGTGCAGAGCGTCCCACGTTGATCTGGGCATGACTAAATATGATAAATCTACCATGTCTGTGTCTAGTACCCGCTCATGCTTTTTAGAATTTTTATCGCGTTATCAGGACCATTTTATATAATATACTGATGGCTCCAAGAACTCAAATGATGTTGGTTGTCCTTACGTGTGTGGAACCGAACCGTATACATTCAGATTCGACACAGCACTTCCATATTTACTGCAGAGCTTTTTGCAATATACCGGGCCATTTTACACGTACGTCGACGAAAGTTGGGGGACTGCTTAATCCTGAATGATTCCCTCAGTGCACTTCAAAGCCTACGACAGCTGTACAATTACTACCCTATTGTGCAGCGTATACGGGATGCCCTCCACGTTTTACACGCTTCTGGCGTTAGCGTGGTTTGTGCATGGATCGCTGGTCACGTAGGCTTGCGGGGGAAGGAAATGGCGGATTCAGCAGCCAAGACGGCTACCATGAAGGCTAGGGTTTGAGTACCATCTGTGACATCGGAAGATTTTCGGGCCGTATTGCGGAGAGCAGTGCAAACCTTCTGGCAGGAAGAGTGGTCCGCTCTCCGCAATAATAAACTGAGATCTGTGAAAGAACTTCCGATTCCCTGGGTTACCTCCTGTCGGTCATCTCGTCGCGAGGAGGTGAGTTTGGCTCGGTTGCGTATTGGGCACTGCTTTTGTACGCATAGTTTTCTTTTTAAAAAGGAGCCTGCTCCACTGTGTCCGTTTTGCAATGAAGCGTTTTCTGTACGACACGTGCTGCTAGTGTTTTTCCCTAGCACACTTTAGGACATTTCTGCTGCTGCCGGGCAGCTTTGGAGAAATGCTATCGGACGATAACACAGTAGAGAAGCTTTTTAGATTCTTTTTTAGTTTAGACTTTAGGAATTATTGAACAAAATTTTTAGTAGGTTTGATTGATTTTTTCTATGTACTTAATATGTACTTATAGGTTTGTTTACACTTGTATAGTTTTTAGAAATGTTTATATCTGGCTTTTGCCATGACGAGTTTTTTAAAGGGCACTGATAACCGCCGTATTTGAGCGCCCTTATATGAATCATAATCAGCTGAGGGAAGCCGGCGAAGACCTAGTGGCGTGTGTTGGGGGTGCGGACAGCCGGGACACCTAGAGAGAGACTGCCGACACCAGGAAGAGCAGCCGGAAGTACGAGTATGTCCGGGCGTGGCGAGGAGCACGCAGCGCCGTCCACACCATCTCCTCGAGTGACACTGCGCGCCGTCAGCCGGCGTATGGATGACAGCCTCGTCGCGGACGGTTGGGTGAGAGGGAAGCCGTGCGACGTGCTGGTGGACACCGGGGCAGCCGTAACCATCATCAGACCTGAGGTGGCAAAGGGTTTGCCGATAAGGAAGCCGGGCCGACCATACCAGCTGATCCCCCTAGGGGCCTACTTCGGTAGGTACGGGTTTGGCGCACCCGGGGTCCCGAGCCAACAGTCTCCCTCGTGTGGGCTCCTCTTCTTGGTTGAGGGAGACGGTCAACAGGCCCACCACGTGTAGGCCGTACGTGGAGACCTGTGTCGGTGGAAAGGTTTGTCCTGGTGTTGAGGGATGCGTATCTGAGCTCGTAACAGTGTTTTTCTGAATTCGGGGAGGGTGCGCATTTCTAATACACTACTTTGGCTTCTGCTTCGCCTAAACGGGAGGATAGGGACTAACCCACCCCTAATCAATCGGCCAGGACTAGGTATTGTACCGACCTCCAGGGTGAGTTGGACGGCGAGCTCGCTATATCCCCTGTGTAGGCCTGTCATCCCAGTGGGATGACCCCCTGTTGGGCTCCATGGTGGGTGGGGAGCTCTGGGGGATGAAATTTACACCAACCATTATGTTAAACCCTACATTTAAAACCAATTCAAAAAATTGTGGAAGCTATGGAAAAGAAGTATTCGAGTCTTGCGTTCCTCGCTATTTGGTAGTCAGTCGAAATGAAGAAGGCCAGAAGTTTACGACAGTGAACCCTTTTACCATGCAGAGGGGATTAGACAAAATTGCTGGTCATGTCAAGTCTTGTATACGATCGCGAAACGGCACGTTCCTGGTTGAGGCGCATTCTAACTCCCAGGAAGCATCATTATTGAAGGCAGGCATGCTAGGCAGTTATCCTATAACCGTTACAATACATAAGACCCTGAACTCCTCGCGCGGGGTGGTAACCACCCGTGCATTAGACGGTATGTCCAACGAGGAGATTCAGGATAACCTGAAAGACCACGGTGTTACTTGTGTGTACCGAGTACAGCGCAGAGAACGTGGCGAATTGTTGCGTACTCGTACCCTGTTCCTTTTGATAGGGTAGATCTTTCTCAAAAGATTAGGGCAGGATACGAGAGTATTGAGGTTAGGTCGTATATACCAAACCCCCCGCGGTGCTACAAGTGTCAGCGTTATGGTCACACTAGTCAACTGTGTAACGGATCTCCAGCGTGCGTCAACTGTAGTTTGGCATTACACGATGGTGAGTGCACCTCGCACATTAAATGTATAAACTGTGCTGGGGGGCATCCATCTAGTTCCAGAAACTGCCCACGATTTGTGGAAGAAAAGGCAATACAGGAAATCCGGGTTAAGGAGAAGGTATCCTTCTCGGACGCCCGGAAACTCTTGCGTACTCGCCTGCCCTCCGTCCCCAGGTCTGGTACTTATAGCTCTGTCGTAGCTAAACCTGATCCTAGAAAAGCAATTGCAACGCAAACCTGCGCTGCAGGTGAGGCTACCATCTCAGACAGAGTTCTTGTCCCGACACAATTACGGAAGTCTACAAAACCATCACCAGCGTCGGCAAATACATCGCCTAAACGGACGAAGGAAACTAAAACCTCAGCCCCTTTCCCAGCCAAACCGTCGACTTCTACATCTAAATATGACAAGCTTGTAATATACGATCCACCGCCTAAAGTATTTAAGACCAGTTACCAGAGTACAGATTTTCTTAAAGATTCGACCCGTATCCACAGAAAGAAGTAAGCATCTAGGACATACCGAAGCTCTTCTTCTGAAGAGCTTTCTGATTCGGATCGACGACTATCATCTTCGTCGATCTCTGTGTCCAATAAATTTGAAGCCCTCGAACCTAAGTTCTCTTTAGGGAAAGGGGCGTCCTCCGCCGAAGAGATGGACCAAGAGGATACGGACCACATTGCAAGAACGGCAACAAAAAAGCGCCAGGATAAACCGGACGAAAAAGGTGTCAGCCCTACACCGAAGAAAAAGGGTAAATTGATTCGGCCACCGATGAAGTCGTCTTAATGTTGACTAAATTTTACATCTTATCCCCATAGTTCCAAAGGCTATCCTACAATGGAACATACGAGGTTTAAGAGCACATCGACCAGAACTGGAACTTTTGCTTAGTAAGCATAACCCCTTGTTGGTATGCTTATAAGAGACTAAGCTACGACCACAAGACAACTTTAAAATCAGACGCTACACACCACTGAGATGTGATATTGAAACAGAAGAGGGCATTCCTGCTCACGGGGGCACTATGATGCTCCTCAGGGATGACATATTTGTAGATCCGTTACAGCTACAATCTGACATACAATCTGTAGCTGTAGGGATTAAGCTGCCAACAATCGAGTTTTGCATTTGCAAGGTATGTGTACCGCCATCACATGACCTCTCGCTAATTGACCTTGAAGATCTGGTTTCCCAACTTTCAACACCATTTTAATAGTGGGAGACTTTAATGCCCACCACCCACTTTGGGGCTCAAATCGGGCATGTTCGAGAGGCATCCTCATTGCAAAATTCCTGGAGAGCAATAACTTGGTTCTCCTTAACACCGGAGAGCCAACGTTCCTCTCAGACGCCTTTAACACCTATTCGCACATCGATTTGGCAGTGTGCTCATCTCAGTTAGCGGTTTCATTACAGTGGAGTGTCATCTCTGATTTACATTCCAGCGACCACTTCCCATGTCTTCCTAGTCTCTTAGCACAAGATGTGTCTCCCTCACGAATCCCTAGATGGCGCTATGATCGTGCCAATTGGAACCTTTATAGCCAGTTGGCTGTCTTTGAATACAACGAGCACAATTCTGTGAATGATTTAGTTGATCATCTCACAGAGAAAATTCTTTCCGCTGCAGAACAGTCCATTCCACGTTCGGCTACCCACCTCGGTCGATTTCCTGTCCTATGGTGGACCAACGACTGCCGGAATGCTATTCGTGTTCGTAGACGTGCTCTAAGGTTATTCCAACGACACCCTACCCTAAGTAATCTAAAAGTCTAGGCAAATAATTAAGGATAGCAAAAAGACCTCATGGAACAACTGTGTATCATCTTTTAACGGATGTACACCTTCATCTGTTGTATGGGATAGGTTAAGGCGCGTGGCCGGAAAATTAACCCACTTGCCAATCGCTGGTCTGAAAACAACTGCAGGAGTTGTTGATCGGCTTGTCGTGGCTAACACCTTCGGCTGTGCTTTCGCTCAGGTGTCTAGCTCAAGTAATTATTCTCCTGAGTGTATCTTAAGACTCGGGTAGAATCTCAAGGATTCGTGTTGAGTTCCAGAAACCTTGAAGACTATAACCGCCTCTTCACCTTGGCAGAGTTAGAACACGCTCTTTCATCATCGCAACTGGCAGCACGAGGACCGGACGGAATCCACGTTCACATGTTACATCTCACCGGAAGGTAAGGCATTCCTGCTCGAGGTATATAACCGTGTTTGGGTTGATGCCACGTCTCTTGACAAATGGCGAGAAGCAACCATTATACCTATCTTGAAAGCTGGCAAGGGCCGTCACCTCCCTTCTAGCTACCGTCCTATTTCCCTCACCAGTTGGGTATGCAAGGTGATGGAATGCATGATAAATGGGCGGTTGGTATGGTGGCTGGAAACGCACAACCTACTGAATAACATCCAGTGCGGTTTTCTACGACGCCGTTCAACAGTGGATCATCTTGTGTCCATGTCGACATAGCTTATGAACGGATTTCTTAAAAACTGTCAAACAGTCGGAATATTTTTAAGCCTCGAAAAGGTTTGTGATACGTGTTGGCGGGTAGTGTTGCTACGTACTCTGCATACCTGGAATATACGTGGACGCCTACCACTCTTCCCTCAGTAATTCTTGAAAGACCGCGTATTCCGAGTAAGGGTTGGCTCGGTTTTTTCGAACCTTTTTGTTCAAGAGAACGGGGTACCACAGGGGTTGTTTGCTATTGCGATTAATTTTATCTCGAAATGTGTACCTCTGGGGGTCTCGTCATGCCTATTTGTAGACGACTTTGCCGTCTACTGTACATCTCAGCGCACTCCGTTTTTAGAGCGCCGTCTTCAGACCACCTTGGACAACCTTAAGGGTTGGAGTTTAAAAACGGCTTACGATTCTACGCTGAGAAAACAATCTGTGTTAACTTCTGGCGTCAGCAGAGTCGACTACCTCCAAGGCTCCGGCTAGGCGCTGATCTACTACCTTTTGCAGATGAGACGAGGTTCCTTGGATTGATATTTGATAGGAAAATTAGCTGGTCGTCGCATATAGCACAACTGAAAGCACGATGTGACCGATCTTTAAATATATTGCGGGTACTAAGTGGAAATTCGTGGGGAGCGGATCGTACAGTGTTATTGCGACTTTATCGCGCACTCATCCGTTCCAAATTAGATTATGGTATTATCGTTTATGGCTCAGCACGACCATCTGTGCTGAAGAGATTAGACACAGTTCATAATTGTGGCATACGTATAGCAGTTGGGGCATTTCCAACGAGCCGAGTTATAAGCCTGTATGCTGAGTCTGCAGAACCTCATCTGTAGTACAGGCGCAACATGCTATTAGCAAATTATGGCTGTGGACTTAATTGCATGCCCACAGATCCATCGTTTACGCAGTTCTTTAATACCGTCATGGACATGCGTTATAGGAACACTTTTATTAAACAAAAGACACCTGGTTTTCGTTTCCGGGAGCTCCTTAGACATCTTGATACTGAAATGCCCAAGATGTATCCTAGGGGGGAGAGGACATACCCTCCTTGGTTGTGCAGAGCGTCCCACGTTGATCTGGGCATGACTAAATATGATAAATCTACCATGTCTGTGTCTAGTATCCGCACATGTTTTTAGCATTTTTATCGCGATATGAGGACCATTTTGTAATTTATACTGATGGCTCCAAGAACTCAAATGGTGTTGGTTGTGCTTACGTGTGTGGAACCGAACCGTATACATTCGGATTCCACACTAGCACTTCCATTTTTACTGCAGAGCTTTATGCAATATACCGGGCCATTTTACACGTATGTCGACGAAAGTTGGGGAACTGCTTAATCCTAAGTGATTCCCTCAGTGCACTTCAAAGCCTACGGCAGCTGTACAACTACCACCCTATTGTGCAGCGTATACAGGATGCCCTCCACGTTTTGCACGCTTCTGGCGTTAACGTGGTGTGTGCATGGATCCCTGGTCACGCAGGCTTGCGGGGGAACGAAATGGCGGATTCGGCAGCCAAGGCGACTACCATGAGGCCCAGGGTTCGAGTACCATCTGTGGCATCGGAAGATTTTAGGGCCGTATTGCGGAGAACAGTGCAAACCTGCTGGCAGGAAGAGTGATCCGGTCTCCGCAATAATAAACTTATATCTGTCAAAGAACTTCCGATTCCCTGGGTTACCTCCTGTCGGTCATCTCGTCGCGAGGAGGTGAGTTTGGCTCGGTTGCGTATTGGGCACTGCTTTTTTACTCATAGTTTTCTTTTTAAAAAGGAGCCTTCTCCACTGTGCCCGTTTTGCAATGAAGCGTTATCTGTACGACACGTGCTGCTAGAGTGTTTTCACCTAGCAGACCTTAGGACGTCTCTGCTGATGCCGGCCAGCTTTACAGAAATGCTAGCGGACGATAACGCAGTAGTGGAGATGGTATTTAGATTATTTTCTAGATTACACTTTAGGTTGTAGTGAATGAAATTTTTAGTAGGTTTTAATGGATATTTCGTTTTCTTCTTTATATATATGTGCAATTGTAATAGTTTTATTTATACTTATATAGCTTTTGGAAATTTTTATATCTGGCTTTTGCCATGACTTGTTTTTGTAAGGACGCTGATGACCGTCGTAGTTGAGCGCCCTTATACACATCATTATCATCCTAATATCTTTTGGTATTTGATATATACCATTTGCAATAGTTATGCCATTTAGTTCAAATTGCATGTCTGTTTGCATGTTGGCTTGATCATCAATATAGTGTACTGGCAGTTGTATATTCTGAGGGTGCATTTCATAGCTGCTAGTACTAACGCGCTTAATTGTGAGATCCATAGTAGTGGACAAATTATTAGCTAAAGTGAAAAATCTTATTTTTGTACTTTAAGAAAAATATACAGTACACAGAATGCCACTGTCACTGAATGTTTAGGAAAACCATTTTAATATTTAGTGTGACCTCCATTTGCTTTAATTAAGGTCAAAATTCGTCTCAGCATCCCTTGGATTAAGGTTTCGCACAACCCACGAATTTCTTCATCTTCTCTCCATATGGAAACCTGGACTCAACTGAAATTTGGCAGTAGTACCCATTGATTCAAATTTTTTGGATAATAAATTACAGATTTTCTATTAGGCTCATTTCTGGACTGTTTTCGGGCCAATCCAGTTGAGAAATTCCATGGTGTTTCCAATTTCTCAGTGACACTTTTTGCTCGATGGCATGGCGCTCGATCTTGCATGAAAATACCATCTCCTGATGGAAACCATTCATTTTACATAGGTACCACAAAGTTGTTTTACCACTTCATTGTACTTAGCAGCATTATATTGCCTTCTACAACGTGCCAAGGCCCCCGTTCATATGCTGAGATACCTCCCCACATCGTTATTTTAGTAGGATATTTCACACACTGCACCAAACACTTATGCTTCAGTTGCTCTCCGGGACTTCTCACATAAATAGGGTTGTCTTCCTCCACAGAAACATCGGATTCATCACTGAATATAATATGAAAT